>VRLP01002670.1:0-81751 GCA_009660295.1 Lophius piscatorius | reverse complement strand
GGGCGCTCCTGAAGACCTTCTTTGACTCTGCAGTCGCCTCGGCCATCTTCTATGGAGTGGTCTGCTGGGGCAGCAGCATCTCAGCTGCTGACAGGAGGAAACTGGACAAACTGATCAGGAAGGCCAGTTCGGTCCTGGGATGTCCTCTGGACTCGATGCAGGAGGTGGGAGACAGGAGAATGATGGCCAAGCTGTCATCTCTCCGGGACAACGTCTCCCACCCCATGCAGGACACCATCTCTGCACTGGAGAGCTTTTTCAGCGATAGGCTCCTTCACCCCAAGTGTGTGAAGGAGCGATATCGCCGATCTTTCCTTCCTGCAGCAGTCAGACTCCACAACCAGCACTGTTAGCAACACACACACACACACACCTACACAACTACACACACACCTACCTCACTTGCACTTTGCACTATGGGACAATACACTTCCCAACATGTCCACAACTGTACATTTAATTTAATTTAATTGCACATAATGCTCTGTTATTCTGTTATTCTGTATTCTGTAACATGCTCTGCTGCTGTAACCCTGCAATTTCCCCATTGTGGGGCTAATAAAGGTTATCTTATCTTATCTTATACTTCCCTTTATGTTGGTACCGGTGGTACTGCTCCATAAATAAGCCTGACAATAATAAGTTACTGAAAATAACTTCACATGTAGCTTGCCAGCATGTACAGTCCAGTGTTACAAGCCCAGACTCTTTCCTCTCTGCAAAACTATTTTTATGGCTGTTTGCTATCCTGATTCAGGCACATGAACCCCCAAACCTGAAGGTGTTCTGTATATACTGGGGTTGCACAATTAACTCGTACGCTGTACAAATTAACGCATTTAGCTTTACGATTCGTGAAAAATGATTCCTTCAGAAAACTATTTGAACACTGAGTTATCTTTCGTATCTGGCCGTTTTAAACCAACCGCATGACGTCACCTGAAAAATGTTGTCAGTCGTCATTAGCCAGGAGTAAAAGCACAGGAATGAGTTAAAGAATTAATATATTGATGTTGATGGGATACTTGAGTGGGAAATACAAATTAAAACTCTTCATGGACACAGAAAAAAAAAGAAGATGAAGGTATTTATTAAAGATTGTTGGACTGAAGTTGACTGTTGAATTTGGACATTGGATTAATAGCTGTACCATGGATATATAACGCTAAACAGGAATCAGTTCTCAGAAAAATAAGATGAAAGTATATGAGATCAAGATTAAATTTATAAGTCGGCCAATCTTTAGGATGATGTTCGTCAATATGAATTATGCTTCCCTGTTTTTCTACTCTCCCTACCTTCGCCCAGTTTGTCGGTTTGGGGCAAGTTCAGACATTGGTGTGTCATTAATTTATGTGATTAATTGAAACGTGATTGTAAGCAGTGAAGTTGGTGCTATATGGCTAGTTGTAGGCTTGAACCTAAAAAGCTAGCATTACCATCTTATATTCAGGGTTAATAAAGAGTCAGGAAGTGTTAGGTACTCATCCTATCTGACGCAATCACACAAAAGCGGATAGGGTTAGCGGATGAATTTGCTCAAGCATACATGGATGGTTTGGATGCCAATGTAGTCAAATATATAGCAAGTCCAGCAGGACCAACTGTAAAGAGTCGCTGGCATTCAATTTAACTTTTACCGCTAAGGTTTCTGGGAAAGCAAAGACATATCCAAGACGTAATAGTGACGCATTGAAATGGCCCTCTAGCCAGTGGGAAGGCAAAGAGTTTGTAAGTCAAACCAATTGAGGACCAACTCTAGATACCGTCGGGAACCTGCACCTGGCTTTATTTCGGTGGTAACTAAGCTGGTGTGTCCCTCTCAAACCCTCTCTGTCTACCCAAATACTCAACCGCAGCCTTACAACCTCCTTCCTCTCTCCTCTTGACTGCCTCTCTGAGCCACCCCCCACTGCCAACTCTTTCTTCATAACAATAGATTATGAAGAAACACTGCAGGTTCAGACTGCTCAGAGATTGCACATACCAGCTGTGCAATGTGTGTAGCAGTGTGTGTGTAGTTGTGCATTTGTACAACCTCAGGAATAGTCTGGATAGGGATCCTGTACTGTTGTAGAAATCCTGTGTGGTACCTGTACAAAAGACTGTGACCCCAAGGGGGCCTAACTACTTCAGACCTGTGGTCTTAATTTCCCCACTGATGAAAACCATGGAGAGAGTTATTCGCAAGCACCTGCATCCAACTTCAGCTTGCCTATCAGTCAGTTATCGGAGTGGATGAAGCAGTCATTTAACTGCTACACATATCCCACTCACCCCTTGAGCCCCGGAACCACTGTTCTTTACTTCTCCAGTACTTTTAACACAATCAAACCATCCAGATTTTGGCCATTGAACAGGTGGAATCTTACACGTACCTGAGTGTTCGCGACAGTTATAAACTGGACCGCTCAGACAACACAAGGCCAAAGTCGTCTCCACATGCTGAGGGGACTGAGGTCTTTTGGAGTTTGCCGGACTCTGTTTAAAACCTTCTACGATACTGTGGTAGCATCCGCAATCGTCTACACTGTGGTCTGATGGGGTGAAGGACTGTCCTTGGAATCCGTAGAGGAGGTGGGTGAGAGAAGGAGGTTAATCAAGCTGAGTTCCATTCTGATCAAAAACTCTCACCCCTTACAATAGACTGCAAGGGCTTTGAGCAGCTCCTTCAGCAGCATACTTCTACACCACAGTGTAAGTCAGAGAGCTACTGCATGTCTTTTGTCGTAATAGCAGTCACACAACAAAACAACATGAAATTGTTGTCACTGAAATCCTGAACTCTGCAAACCTTCCTTCATCCCCTTATTACACACCATGTACATCCACTAATTGCTTATCTGCACCTGGACTACTTTAATGTTACACAATCAAACCTATGCGTAACAGTGATTTGCACACATAAGTAAGTTGCACATGTGCAAATTAGTAAATAGCACACATTTTATGTAACCGGAGACCGAGTTCACGCCATCCAGCCGTACAAAGTGCTTCAGTGCTTTTTATCATACCATAAATTGTATTTATATGTATTCGTATCTTTCTCTTTTTTACTCTTTGGCAAATATGTATGTATGTGCATATTTCGATTTATTCTCTATTATATAAGACAATTGCCATTGTCATTTTTCTCATGTTAATGAGCTGCTGTAACATGTGAATTTTCCCTGTAGGAATTAAAATAAGCTACTCGCTATCTGTCTATCTGTACTGAAACACATTGTACTGCAGGCGGGTGTGAGCGCGGTCCCCAGTTACTCAAAACGTGCAATGGTGCATTTTACTATTACGTGTGCATGCATAAAAAATAAAAAGGTTTCCTCCATGTCCCCTCCTGGGCTCCATAGTTATGTGCTATAGTTGTGGATTTATTAGTAAGCTAGTTTAGTTTAGCATAGAAATCGGCACAGTTATTTCACAACAAATGAATAACGATGCATAACATAAATATTCTAAATAATAAATATATGATGCATTTCATACATTTTCTGTCCATGTTATGTCAATAAAGGAATTTAGCAAAATATATTGCAGCAAGTTTCGCAATATACCACAAAATATCACAATATATTGCAACACAAAAATCCCCTGCTGTACCAGACCCTAGCATATACCACAGTAAATAATGTTCACCATACCAATACTTAACTTTACAATTATTATTAATTTCCTGACTTTATCAAATCATATAAACAAAACATGCAAGGTGAGGTTTACGGTTCACACTGATGTGACCTTATACTCGAGAACGTTAAAATAAGTGCACCAAAATAGAAATTAAGTCTGATAATCAACTGGTCAGACTTGACTGCATTTCTTTTTGTCTCTCTACATAGCACAATATGCCTTTCTGGCGGATCTCCACTCACGGCGACCTTGTGTCCCTACACCAAGCGCTGGAACTGGACTTCTTGTAACGGAGGCATGGTCGAATGTCCATTACTAAAGGGAAAAAGCAGTCATCATCCTTTTGGTTTGTGGAGTAACATTATGTGAGAAAATCCTCCATGGCCGAGCCCTACCTGGCCTCACTGACAACAAATACTTGTTGTAATTTGCTGATCAGGATGGGTCAGAGTTGACTGTGAAAGACAAACTGGATTCATCTGAGTTAAGGTTTCCCCACACCCTGCACTCATTCCTCTACGGCAGCTAACTTCACCACGGCTGAAACCGGCACTGATCTGGACAAAAAAGGGACAACATTCTTTTTTTTCCTCCATTTCTGTCTTTCGCCTCCATCTCATTTTCTGGTAAAGTATCAAAATCTCATGCATTTCATTTTTTATTTTTCTCTCTCGATTCAAATAACCAAAGGACATTTGTTGTTTTCTTTTGAGGTATTTGTGCCTTGTTATTTCAGCTGTTTGTGAGTGAAAGAATACTATCAGAGATAAAAAAAATTTAAAAAAAATCCTGTTCTCTATGGTCTTGCACATTCAAAGACTTGAAAGCATCATCTTGCAACTTTTTCAATCAATAACGCAACTCTCAACCTTCACATCGTCAAATATTACAAGCTTCTTGTGTGGTCCTTCAATTTGAGACACGAAATCTGGTAAAAATGTGGCATGGTAATGACTACCCCTATTGATTTGAACAATCCACACTATCAGTAAACTGACCTGACATCTACGCTGCGTTACATCTCCATTGTAATCCTTTGTATGCGTCGTATGTGTGATCTGAGCTCAGTGAGCATCTGCTCAGCCAAGACTGAAAAATGTTCTCAGTCTCAGTCATATGAAAGTTAGGAAGCAGTTTAGGATTGAGTTCAGTAAATGGCAAAGAAGCATTTCCATCTTAGCAGTCAAAGGAACAACTGGTATTACCCAATCTCAATCCATTGACAATCTGAGCTTTGTCCTTAATCCATGTTGCATATCAATTCTAAATCATTTAAATATAATTTGTTGTTATAGCTCGTCTACACAAAGATCTCATCGCCGCTTTGTACTCAGAAGAAAAGATGCTTATAAATGTTATTGCTAGTCCAATATTTGCATTTAAAAAGCAAATGTTTTAATTCTAGATGATTTAAGATGTATCTCTGATCTCCCTGGATCTGCGTCACCATCCGTAATTTTAATTTTCTCCATATGAGAGTCGGTTCTTTCATTTCGTTTGTGCCTTTCTTTTAGGGAGAGTGGTTTTATCATATAAGACCGTGTTTTTGCTTGCGTTAGGAGTGGGCTTTATTTTTTTATTTGGAAAAATTTTATATTCTGACTTTAGATTTACAATTCGTAGTATTGATATTGGGATACGAGCTGCGCCCAACTCCAAATGTGGTGGCTTTTAAAGGTCAAGACTTTTAATAGATAAAAATGTCTGCTAATCTCCGTAAATCATATAAGAACTCATTGGTCATAAACCACTTCTGTTTAGTTCCACCAGCTGGTTAACCTGAAGTGCTTCCCCACACATGCTCTTTTGCTGGTTTTCTGTTTGAGTGAAACCCTGCTACAGATACAGCTCAGGATGTCTGATCTGAACTGGTTTTGGATGGAACCCTGATAAGGAGAGAGTATCTGTTGTGGCATTTTCACAATGATTATGGTTTAATTATCATTTTGCAAGCTCACTAAAAAACTTTTCACACCAGTTTTACCTCCTGTTGTCATCATTTACGTGACTGCGTTTCCCTAAACTTTGTGGTTGGTTGGCTTGTAGACCAGTGTGTGTCTCTTGTATCAAGTTTCAGCATTTTTAGTTGGTTCCAGTTCTCTCATTTCTTACAGACCATATTATTTCCAAAAGCCTTTTCTTCCTGTACTGATGTGCTAATCAATTTTATCTTCGATCAATTTTTTTCTTTTTTCTTTTTTGTGATTCGTAGTATACTGTGTCTTGCTCTTATTCAGCTGAAAGTCCAATCCATCCAAAATGTGCTTACCCATCAGAAAAGAATTAAACCATGTTTCAGTTTGATCCAGACCAAAAGCACTTACTTATTTGTCCTGGTTGTTTGATATGGTCCTGGGTCCGGGGTGGTTTGACACCTGCATGATCCAGATCAAATGAGTTTGAAAGGTGCAGAAGCAGTTTTTGAACCACCAGCAGCACCTGTGCTCTGGTTCCCCTGCAATATGTACTTCCTGATAGTTGCTCCAGTGTAATAGGGCTGGAGGGCTATTGACACGGCTGTACCTAGGGGCCCCATGTTTCTAAATCCAATCCATGCTTGCACTTCGCTACGTCTTACTCTATTAAATACACAGCCAGGAGGTTCTGTCGACAGTCGTGTCATCTCAACACAACATTCAACAACTGTTTAAGTCTGTTGAATATTGAGAGAGCTTATACCATATAACAAAACCCGAGCAAGGACAGTAAAGTATTAGCCTGTAGAGTAATTAATATTCCAATTTGTTGTTGTGGTTACAAACTCTTGGTTTTTTTAATGCAACTAATTTAAAAAAAAAAAAAGAACATTTACCAAAGATATTGTTTAACATGTTTCCCAATTCTTCCATTTTTTTATAGGTAAAATTTGATTCAGAGTGAATGTGAATGTAAAAGGTTGTCTATCTCTGTTGGTCAGCCCTGTGATAAACTGGCAACTCGCAGAGTGTACCCTGCCTCTCACTGTTAGCTGGTACATGCTCAAGCTCCGTGCGACCCGGAAAACAATACGTTGTTACGGACAATGAATGTGTGAATGAATTTATGAATTAGTTCATACTAGGGCTGAAGCTAATGATATTTTATTATTGATTTGCAGGATCTTTCTTGAGGACCTGCAACAATAAGACAATGAATCAATACTTTTATAATTAACAACACTTTTCAAGTAAAAATACATTTTTCAAGTATCAGCTTCTCGTTCAAATAATTGTGAAAGTAATGTGCAGATTTATCTCTAGTGATAACAGTTTGTCATTGCAAACTTCACTTCATCTCTAAAATGTCATAAATCAGTTTCAATGCTCCTTCAACTGTCTTTAAATGATTTATAAGCAACCAGACATCAAAAAGTCCTAAGACAGTCTAGTAGTTTTTTCAGAACAAGTTAAACTTTGGTAGTTGTCTTTGAGTAAATTATTCAGTCTGTTAAATTCTAATATTACAACTTTTGTTGTTTGCAACTACATAATCTCTTCATCACTCGGTCACCTGACAACCCTTGACACATTCAGGGGCTTATTGTAAAGGGGAAAAGGGATAACAACTGTGCAATACCTTACTTTAACTGTATTTAAAAAGGGAATTTTCATTGACATAGAGTGATAGAAGTAGGAGGGGGTTACTTCCACCTGGTCGGTTTGAGAGATTGCGACTGAACAATACTGAGCCTGAAGATGATTTCCTATTTACACAAATGCAGCTTGACTGTAAATAATGTGTATCTTTGTAATGATACATGATTCTGTGTTTGTTTTTTTGTTTTATTTGTTGTGTTCTTGTGGTTTTAACCATCATTTGTATGAATAATCTCAAAGGGAAAAATCTGTTTTGTTTGATGCATTTATCAGCATATTGTTATGTTATCCAAAGTGCTAGCTTCCTTTTTCTGGTTGGACTAATTTTTTTGTTGCTGTTACTGTCTCCACTGTATTCTCATGTCAATTGCTCAGTATTTAAAGAAAACATATTTAGTGAAGGGCTTTAATTAATGGTAGTTAGTTATTCTGCTTTTAGATAGGTATGTCTGAATATCTCAATGTGCAGTGACACCTTATCTTGTTCTTCATAAATGGATGTGGTATTGGTGTCAACAGTCACATCGGTTTTGTATTAGTTTTGCTCCCTTTTGAAGAGGACCTTGCATTTATTCTTTTGCGCTGAAATGCTTGGAGAAAATCAAGTTATAATCGATAATCCATCAGATAACTTATACTAAAAGCGTGTCCAAAAGGTGTGTCATACTACCTTAGCTCAAGTGCATGGTGCTCATCTGTCCTGACACACCATAGAAATCTTTGATTTTTTTCTGCTTACTGAAAGTGTTTTTTTGTCTGCATGTTGAGATTTGTTGTTGAACTATATATTAGCTGTTGAAAGAAATTACCATGCAATGTTTAAGAGGCTGTATTGTTAATTCTTTTTTTTTTCTTTTAGCTGCCAAATACTGTTTATTTCTAATGTATTTCATCTCATTTTTAGTGACCTGTGAAGTCATTATCTAAACTTAAAACTGCTTTAATAATCAATACTAACTTAAATTACAATAATCTTTATTTTGCCCCCAATAGCTGGGACCTCAAAACACTTCTGCAAGGTTACCCTGTCTACCTAAGAATGTCATTACAGTGTAAATACATTATTTTTAAAAAGCTTTGGTCTGAAGTTTTGTTTTTTATTGCACTGTATAAAAAATATGTTGGCAATTTTATGCTCATCAATTATGCCCAGATTGAAAATTTATAAAAGTAAATTAAGGTAAAAACTTTATGGAATTTTGCATCCATTAAGTCGTAATTTGAAGAGGGATGAGAGGACAATGTCCACCTAAAACTGTTGTACATTAAACATGTTTTAAAAATCTAATATAACTCATGTTCATGCATACTGTAATACTGGAAGATCTATCAGAGCAAATGTAACAGAATGGGTCAATAATACAGAATGGCTAATTCACTCATCCTGTCCATACAGGCTGGACACATCGTTCCCCCTAAAAACTTCCTCTATTTGACATACCTTTAATGAATTGTGCAACATTTGCAGGCCATTATGTCTGATTAAGACTACACAAAGATCAGATCAGGCAATCACAGAACTATAAATTTGTCATGTATTGGTCGGAATCTGGCAGGTACACGTTGGAACCAGACCATTCATATCCCTTCAATAAAACATCTGAAAGGCAGGAGTATTGTATTACGGAATTGTTTTACGCTATGCCTGTTAAAATCCTTCAAATGTGGGTGTATACCTATATAAAATGGGAAGATTATGTGTTCAACCGTAAAAGAAATGTTTTTTCTCTAAAACATTTTCTGGCAGGGTTGGTACATTGTTGGTATCTGTAGATCTTAGCAAGAAGAACGTTATTTGCTTACTGCAAATAACAACACAACATGGAATATAATTAGTTTTTCTCCTCGTATTACAATTTTAATTTTTATGTGCCAAAATCCAATGCAGCTACTTTTTATTTAGCCTATTTCTCTCTCTGGATTCAAGCAACGAAAGGACCTTTGTTGTTTTTCTCTGGAAGGTATCTGTTGCTTTTTCTTTAAGTTGGATGTGAGTGAAAGAATAATATCTTTTTTTCTTTTTTTTTTAAATCTTGGTTCGTCTGACATCTGCGTTAGACATTGTCTTAATATTAATGGTGCTGCTGTATCTGAATTGACAAGATTTTGGTATGAGACTATCTTCTGATCATGCAGGGATCATCTCTCTTATAAAAGATCTGTCTGTAATAAGATCATATATTAAAGTAAGTCACTAAGACTCATAGGGGAATACCTGTTCTTCCAATGAGCAGAGGACACAATCCTTTTTCTTTATCAATCTCTTTAAATCCCGTTACTAACAATCTTCCAATCTGGTCCATTAACCTGAGACACTGTGGTTAGAATGTGACCTGGGGCATTATTTATAAAACTGCTGAGATTTGCGTCAGAAGGTGTCTTACAGACAATCATGACAGACCATGACATCCTATTCTGATTTCCCGTATGAAATCACAACCCACTGGAAATTTGTCGCACCCCTTGCATGCTTCAACGCCTCTAATTAATGTTAATGACCCCTGATTGATGAGGTCAGGCACATGAAAGGCACATAGGAAAAGTAATTTCAACTTCAAAGTGTTTATTATTATATGCAGAGCAAAGAAAATCTAAGTATAAAAACAGATAAGTAACAAAAACAAAGCAATACAACAATAATAATAAAACAGTGCAAATGTAGATGTAAACAGTGCAATTATGGATTTGAAAACTGTGCAGTTATAAAATGTAGTCCCTGATTGTACTCATATGGGTTGTTTAGGAAGCTGATGGCAGTGGGGAAGAAAGAGTTCTTCAGTCTTGTGGTTCTGCATTTAACACTTCTGTACCTCCAGCCTGAGGGTACAATTTTGAACACACTCTGCTGTGGACTGTGCAGTGGTAGATAGATGCTCTGCAGAGAGGGCAGTGGAGTCCTGGTGATCTTCTTAGCAGTTTTGACCACTCTCTGCAGGCATTTGCGGTCCACGGCAGTAGTGCTGCCGTACCACACAGTGATGCAGCTGGTCAGGGTGCTCTTAATAATGCAGCTGTAGAAGTTGCTGAGTATCCTAGGTGATGTGCCGAGTTTCCTCAGCCTCCTCAGAAAAGACAGCTGCTGTTTGGCCCTCCTAACAATGTGTGTGTTGTTCAGTGTCCAAGTGAGGTCCTCAATGATGTGAATGCCCAGGTATTTTAGGCGGCTCACCCTCTCTACTTCAAGCTCTCGTATGTACAGTGGCTGATGAGGTGACCTCTTCATCCTCATTTCCACTATCATCTCTTTGGTCTTGTCCGTGTTGAGGGTGAGGTTGTTGTCCTCACACCATTACACCAGACTGCCCAACTCCCTCCTGTAGGCCGCTTCATCCCTGCCAGTGATGCATCCTATCACTGCGGTGTGGTCCACAAACTTTAAGATGATGTTATCCTTCTGAGAGGCGACACAGTCGTGGTTGAACAGGGTGCAGAGGATTGGGCTGAGGTTGCATTCCATGGGAGTGCCAATTGTAGTGATAATGCTGACTGAAGTCCTATACCCAATGCTGACAGACTGGGGCCTGCCATTCCAAAAGTCCAGGAGACAGTCACAGAGGGCAGGGTGCAGACCAAGTGTAGACAGTTTGTGGGGGATGACCGTATTGAAAGCTGAGCTGGAGTCAACAAAGGGCGTCCTGATGTAGGAGTTTCATCTTCCAGGTGAAAAAGCGATAGAGTCTGAGCTGGACCTGTTTGGCTGGTAGGCATACTGTAGGGCGTCCAGGGAGTCCGGTATGGTGCTCTGATCCTGGGCCAGCACCACTCTCTCAAATAACTTCATGAGGATTGGAGTAATTGCTACTGGCCTGTAATCATTCAGGCAGGTGGGTGGGCTCTTTTTGGGAAGGGGGACGATGGTGGTGGTCTTGAAGCAGGAACAAACTTCACACGACGGGAATTGAAGCTCTTGGTGGAGAGAGGTGGAAACAAGAACTGAGATGTTGTTTGGAGGACAGACTTTAGCTTTTACAAACACCATAAAGAGGTGAGAGTATTGGAAGTGTTTGACTCAGTGAAGCTGCTGATGGTTCAGGCTAACAGATATTTGTCCAATTCAACTAAATGCCAGACTTGGGCTGAATAGAAAATTAGTTGTTTGACTTTGTTGGATGAAATACTAATAAATTGCGCCACACAGCCAGATGCTGTGACATAGACAGGGTTGTTTATTTTTCAAAGTTATGGTCAGGGGATTTTATGGAATCCCTTTTGAGTGGGTGACGGCGGAAGACAATGCTGTTTCATGTTTGTGATTATTAATATTATTATTAGTGGGTATAAGAACTGTGTAATTATTCACAGTGGCTGGTTTGATTCTGTTGGAGGATGTGGAGAATGGAGTAGGCAACACTCCAGTAATTTTGTTGATTAAGCCGACTGTGTCCCTTTGCATGTACAATACAGCACCATCGAGACTGCTGTCAGAGAGCATTCTGTTCCTCTACAGCACCTCTGACCTTGCTGGAACATGCAGCGACAAGTAATATAAACGGCAATATAAATGGAGTACTCATTGATCTGTAAATATGAGTCGTAGTTGTTTAAGTATATTAATTTGTTTGTGTGTTCTAAGCAGGTTGAATATATTTGGTTTACGCTTATCTGAAACCGTGCAATGCAAAATTCATAATTATTGTGTGTGTCTTACATGTATCAGTTTTTCAACTCTGTCTGTCCACTCAGGAAGGATTCTGGGAAAACTCCTGTCTGTATGTGTGCCTCTTTTACCTCCTTAGCAAATTCTGTAAATATTTGTTAGTGTTGTGTACATTCAACCCAAAGCCAACACAGTAACAACTATTCATAAGGTTCACAACATCTACAGTCCCTCTCTCCTCCTCCAGATGCCCCTTGTCTCATCTTTGGTGACTTTAATCATTGTAGCCTGAAATCAATAATCGATTTTTACCATTATATTTCTTGAACCACTAGACAGAGCAGAACTATCGACCTACATTACCTACCTATGTGTATAAGTCTGTAGCTCTGTCCCCACTCGGCTCTTTGGATCACAACACTATCCTTCTTCTCCCAACCTACAAACCACTCCTTGAAAGAGTTAAAGTAGCCTAAAATAAGTGGAGATTGGGATACTGACCTCGATGAGATGCTTGAGGTGATATCCCCTTGTATCCTTTATCCAATAGACTTAATCACCCCTACTAAAAAAGTGAAAGTGTTTCCAAAAAATAAAACCTGGTTAAATCAAGCAGTGAAGGATGAGCTGCATAGGACAAAATATGCTCAAACAGACGAAAACACGAAGAAGAAAGAAAACTTGGACAGCGTCTAGCGGCGGAACCCCCCTCCTCCACAGATTTCTTCTTATTACTTTTAATTGTACGCCGTGTTACTGTCATTTCCGTGAATAAAAATGCTGCTCAAAAAGCAAGGTAATGCGGGTGAGATGGGTTGGAGGAGACCAGGAAATCTCTTCACTTCACTTCACTTCATGTCAGAGGAGCTCAGCAAAGATGCTTAACAGCAAACTATGCTGCTGGAGGAAGTGAATCAACTGATAAGTATTGTGAAAGAAAATGATAAAACTGTAAAATCATGATACGGCTAAATGAGGCTTCCCAGAGGAAGCCAAAGTGGGGACGGTAAGAGAACTGAAAGAACTAGAAAAATTGAGTTGATCTATAATGTTTCTATCTTCTCTGCTGGCACTATGAAGGAAGTCAAATTGGAGAAACTACTGTGGATATGTTTTGTAATGTGTGGAGGAGTCGCTGGATGAAGTATGACACTTTAAATGACTGGACTTGATGAAGAATATTAATTCCCATTCAGATAAATTGATGAGGAGGAGTTTCTAGATACTAACATGGACTGTGTGGCTGATCAACAAAACATACTTTGTAGTAAGTATGAAAATATGAACTTCAAAACATTTTACTACACAGAGTATAAAATGTTTGACATTGTCAATGATATAGACCCAGAAATTCGCTTTTATTATAAAATCAATAACTGAATATTATACAGATAAACAATTAAGGAGCAAAGTGGAATTAAACAGTTATTTATCAATTATACAGTTCAACAGCAGAAGCCATCACAAAAACATCCCTAATATCAAGGATTATTTATGACAGTTTAAAAAGGTTAATGTAATCGCTATATCTGAGACATGGCTTGGCAGTGACAAAAATCACAAATTGGGACTGGATAGGTATGAGTTGTTCATTAACTAATAAAATCAATAAAAAAAGGAGGAGGAGTTGCCATATATTTTGCTACACAACTTTTAAATGCTCCTTAATGAAATCTATGTCAAATACAGTAGATACCATTTTGGAATGTGAAACAATTTAAATTGCTGTTATATGCCAAAAACATCATCATTAGCAGTGTGTATAGAGCACCAGGACCATGCGGGGACACATTCATCTACAAGTTAGCTGATCTATTTTGACAAAATTAATGAATGAATGATAACGAGACGAAAATAACCTGTGTTGATTTCAATACCGACATGTTAAAGTCGAATGGACATAAAAGTTCAGCAGATTTCATAAATACAACCGCATATACCGCAACTATTTCCTATTTCCTCTGATCATAAATCCAACCAGGATAAAGCCAAATCTGGCACACCGATTGACAACATATTCACAGACAAAATAGAAAGCAAATGGTCTCTGGATTAATGACAAGTTAAGTGACCATCTTCCTGTTTTTGCGGTTTTTACCAACATTTTAAAGATAAATGGGGACAATTATTCCATTACTTGTTGACTGACTCGAAAAAGAAGACCAGAAGCAAACACTAGTCCAGTGAAAAACAATCTATGAAGCTCAAACCCAAAGATAAGCCATGGATCACAAAAGGTGTAGATAATAGTTGCAAAAAAGAAACATTTATCATATAGACTTTTTTAAAACACAGAACAAAAGAGGCTGAAAACAAATATAAGTTATATTTTTTATCTTATCCGAAGACCAGTGGTTTGATCCCCGGCCACTGCAGTACACATGTGGAAGTGTCCTGTTCCCGATGACATACCACATACCATTGGTGTGTGAATGATGGCATGAATGGTTACTGCTCCTGATGAGCATGTGACGCCTTCCAATGCAACTTCCATCATCACTGCATGAATGTTTGTGTGAATGGGTGAATGATGGCACGTGTTGTAAAAGCACTTTGAGTGGTCAAGCAGACTAGAAAAGCATTATAAAAGTACAGTCCATTCACCATATATAAAAATTAATGAATAAGCATTATAAGATTTAATAAGAAGGAAAATTATGATAAATTACTGGAGCAAAATAGGAGTAACACGCAATAAACATGTACAGTACTCAACAGCATCATTAAAAAAGGTTCTGAAAAATCTAAAATATCCTGAACACTTTGTAAAAGATAACAATATTATGATTAAAACAAAAGAAATAGATAAGAGTTTAATAATTATTATGTGAGTATTTGATATAATTTAGCAAATGAAATTAAGCAACCTAGAAATAAGGCTGGTGCAGATGACATTATAGATCAAAACATATGTAATAGGTCCTTTCCAAACAGGCATATTTCCAAGACAATGAAATAGCAGAAGTAATTCCTATTTATAAAAGGGGTATTCAACACCAATTCACAAATTATAGCCCAATTTCTTTGCTTTCTCAATTCTCAAAAATATAAGAAAAAGTATTTGAATAATGTCTTGATAATTTCATAGAAAAACACAACTTCCTCAGTGACTATAAGTATGGCTTCAGAGCAAACAGGTCGACCTCCGTGACAGTGATGCAACTTATTGAAATAATATCAACAGATTTTGATAACAAAGAATACACTTTATTTATTTTAAGAAGACAGTCGATACAATAGAACACAGTTTATAAATGAGGTAGCTGGTGAGATTTGGCATAAGGGGGAAAGCACAACCATGGCAACACAGATACATCAATATATATCTGTGATCAGAGACATCAATATATCAATATAAACAATGATAAATCTGTTTCTCTTAGGGTCACTTGTGAAGATCCACAAGGCTCAGTGCTAGGCCCCAAGCATTTTGTTTTATATAGTAACGATATCCTGATATCCTATATGAAGAGTAAGACAAATGTTTTGTATTTGGTTTTTGTGTGTGTTTTTTTTTTTTTTTTGTCTTTGTTTATATGTTTGCCAATTTCTTTTTGTTTTTTGACTAATTTTGGACAGCCTTTACTTTTGTTAGTTTGGGAGAATATAATAAAATAAAATTTGATTTGTAAAAAAGGATAGGCATAATAAGCTGTAGCTTCAGCCTACACCTTTTCGTTCAAAAATAAATAATAGAAGACTATATAAATTTGTATATCTATGTGTATATGACCATTGGTTTGTTGTACATATGTAAATATGCATGTGTGCGTATATGAGAATAGGAGAAATGTAAATATGACCAAAATAAAAAAAAATTTAAATCAGCAAGATCCTAAGATATATCAAGCAAGTGCCTCTTAATATTTTCATTTTTCCACAAATCTTGTTTTTGGAGTTTAGCTGGGAAAGATTTGAAGGTGACTCAGTCATCTTGTCCGTAGCATATATCCAAAACAATGTACACCACTCTAAAACTCACCGAAGAGATGAAGGATATGTCAGGTACTATACATTGTTTCGTTTTTTGTGGAGGTTCACTGATATGTCGTCCTCATGTGGTTTTTGTTAACAAGACCTATCAGAAGATTGCTCTGTATGTAAATATTTTATATGAAGTCCTCTGTTTTGCCCATAAGTCTTAAGGATTAAGTATTTTTAAGTTACAACAGAAGCTCTAACGGATTTGCATTGGAAAAAAATAAAAAAATATAAGGACCACCTGGTTAATCAATGAGTTAACAGTCCCAAACCAGATAGTTAAAGTCAGAGAGAGACACACCTACAGGTGTGTACCACCAATTACATTAAGTCTTTGAGACAACAAATTAGTAAACTGAGCAAGAAAACATATGTTGATAATAGTTAACAGGGAAATGCATTTGTCGAGCATAGAATATATTTTTCTTTGCTGATTTAGAGTTATATTTAGCTTAAGAATAACATTTCTCCAAATACAATTCATTCACTTGCAAAACATATTTGTTCGTGTACAGAAATTCAAACTGCATATTTATAAGTGTAGGCTCGCAGTGACAAGGGACAAATTGTGATTGCATAGGGAACCAGCAACATGGATGCCAGCATTAATGCCAAAGGATTATCGATGCACGTGGAGAGTGAAGGCTAGCCCCTGTGGTTCGATTCAATTGTCGATCTACTCATGCAAATATCACCAGTGATTATTTGCATCACTCACGCAAGTGAAATAAACCTATAAATATATGCCCTTATTTCCAGGAATACAATCTGACATGAGTCTTTACTTTATAATAGACTTTTTTTCTCATAATTATGGTCAAAATTCTAAAAAAAAAAAAAAAGTAAACTGAGGTGCAACGGACGGGTGATGGAAGAAATTCAAATAAAAAAAACATACACACATTTTACTATACAAATGTACACATGAGATTTAGAAAGTCACACGTGTTCTAATTAACTGACGGGTGTGATCACACCATCCTGCCGTACAACATGTTTCAGTGCTGTTACCTCTGCAGAACGTGCAGCTATGAATTGCAAATACATATTCAATAAGTTGCTTACATTTTAATGTGAAATGCACTTGTGGGCTATTAATGCAGCTTCCCGTTTTCTGAGGCACAGCTCTGATCTTACCAGCTATGAGCAACAGCACTGAAACCCATACGGCAGTGGGGCATAATAAAATATGTAATTAATTTGTTTATAATACATTTAAACAGTTAAATAAAACGCGCATGAGTTTTACCAATACTATACAAAAAAAATTCTCTCCATGTCTCCTGCTGGGTTCTTCCATTTTTAAAGAATTTTGTTTTTAAAATATCCAACACGTGAAAAGGCACCTCTTTAGTACATACACTAGTAAATGTATGAAAGAACTGTCACTGATGCATAATAATCCAGCTGAGGGGAAAACCCTGCCCACCACCGTAACTTTCAATCAGTCCCTTAAACTTTGTGTTGCATTTTACCTAAAAAAACACTTGGTTTTGTTATATATCGTACTCAGCCAGTGATAAAAGAGCTTACAAGATAACAGCGATCTTGACTTGTCAGTTCACATGAGTAATATCTGTAGTTTATCGGGGAGCAGGTCGTAGTCCTCCATCACTCACAACATGGTGTTTAATGAGAGTCTTCATGACTCATTTTCTCTCAGGTGGGGTTGTCAAGTTATGCAGGTCCCGAGAAGAAGGTCTCAGCCAATTTCCTCATTCTTTTGTTAAAGTTTTTGATGTTAGTTGCTGGTGTCCTGGGCAAGCTGCAATAAGTAACATTTGTGGTTACCGGAAATGGAGAGAGATTGTCAAACTTGCCATCCAAAGGATTTTTCTTCTCGACATGGAAAGTGGCTCCATCTATGTCATCTTCATTTGATGCCTCAATCGTAGTAGATTCTGTTCCAGGATCTCCTTTTAACTGTTCTTTGGCAAAGTTTGGATGGCAGAATTTATAATATATCATTTTTAAAAAGAGACCAACTAAATAAATTGTAGCAACACTGACAGCAATGAATATTGGAATAGAGGGTGATGTTTTGAAATATGAAGGTTTTGTGCTGATCATAGTCCACCAACACCACAAACCACAGAGGAAGGAAATATCAATAAAGATGTAAGTATGATAGCACAAAGTCCTATTCCTCGTCTTCCCATCAACTACATTAAACCAGTCAAAATACCAGATCAGGCCTACAGTGGCTCGGTAAAGCCATTCTCCACAAGGGCTGTCCATGAATTTAGACTTAGACCGCCAGAGAAAGAAGAAAAAAATCACCCAAGAACATAGGAAGTGAGAGACGATAAAGCAGGGGAACAAAGAGGCAAAAAGGGCGAGGGCGGTGATTCGAGAACTTATGAGGAAGAAGTTCCAGACAAAGTAGACCACTGATGAGACCATTTTCTGCTTCTCCTTGTTGGGCAGGAAGGAACGCAAGGAGCGGTGATACGTGGTCATACCAACCGCGATGTTGCAGGCTGACGAAAAGGCCATCAACACTGAGGAGGAGGAGGAGGAGGAGGAGGTGGAGGACATTATTGTCAATAACAAAAAAAAAAGAAGAATAAATGAGGTGGATCATGAACGGAGTTTTACAAATAAGTGAGAAGGTTATAGCTACAGCCTTGGAGATTACAAGTTTTAGAACCAGTCTTCAGACCCTGTGTTTTTTGTTAACTATAACCCTCAGCCCAATCAAACCCTTAACCCTAACCCTCACCCAAACTGTCCCCATCTGTTTAAACCCCCACCTAACCATAAACCTAGGGGTCCTTACACCAAGGGTAAGGGTCCTGAGACTGTGCCCTCCGGGGCTGTAGCAATATTGAAATTAGTATTAGTTCTTAACACTAAAAATAGCAGTTCTTATAATTGTATTGTAATTCTGAAATCTTTATTGTATGATTTTAATAATGATAAAGAAATATAAAAAAAAAATTTAAAAACAAACAAACAAAAACTAGGGAATGTTGTTGTGATTTTCAGTTTTCCACTTTGATTTTTGGTATCATTTAGAATCCAGCCATTAATGATTTAATGATTTTGATTTCCATTGATCGCTCTTGCATTATTTTTTAAAACTGTATATATAAATATATATATATCAGGATGTGAGCACAGTCCGCTCAGGGGATTCAACTCAACAGGTGATGGGCTACCACACAGTACACAAGTGCTCACTCCACCACCTGGCACATTTCCGCTGTGGTGGTGCAACACGATAGCCCAGCATGGAAAACTCTGAGGTGGTTCGCAGCTTTTTTTGACACTTGAAGTAACCATATTTGAATAGATGGTGAGCTGAGTTGCAACATAGGTTGCAGTCTGGAACTTCAACTCTACATACCATAATATTTACATACCATACCTTTAAAGTATCAAAAAAAGTACAGAAAAGACTACATTCCCACTTTCAGTGTTGTATAATATTAGAATCCATTATTTTTTATTATTATTACTGATCATAATTACCTAGTGCGGATGGAACTGGTTAAAATTTTAGTCACGCGTTTTGAACATTAAATAGTCTGTCAAGAATAATGACTAGAGTTGTTTAGTAACAATTTTAGTGTTTCTGTCTGACATGAAGTCCCACAGATGTAAACAGATGAATAGTTTGGAAATACTCTAAATAATAGAGTAGTCAGTTAAGTGCATCTAAGAAGGGAAATTGGAGCCTTTTACAGGTAACATGAAATAAAACCATGGATAAAATCTCCAGTTCATCACAGGGGAGTGATATATATTGACATACAGCACCTTTCAACGTGTCAAATTGGCCCCGCTGCAGAGTGATAGTGATCATGAGAATGAGCTGAGGGGCACTCTCTGAAAAAGCCTCCATAAGCCGAAGCATGCTGACATCATGGCTCAGGTACACTGCATTACCCTCATGGACATTTTTTTCTTCTGCTTTCTTTGCACAAAAACGGCGAACAGAGGTCTCGATAAGACCTGCATGCCTGGGAAAAACACATTGTGGGATTAAAACCATTGTCATGAACATACATTAAATATAAAAAACATTGTTCTACCTGCAACGTTATGTTAAAACAATTAATGTCTTTATCATCACACAAGAACCAGTTTATCAAAGAAAATCAGATCATCTACTGTAATGAGGGAAACGGTGTTATGCTTCAATATCACTACTATTTCTGAATCGCTGTGGCAATAACATGTATCTACAGTAACTAATTCGTGCAGTGTGTCTTGAAGAAAACAGATTTTGTCCATCAATGAAGATGTCTGGATGTGGTCTCTATTGCATGCAGCTATCCTCAGATTCCAAGTAACAGAAAACCGTACACTTCAGGTATATATATATATAGACAGACAGATAAGCAGTTACAGAAAATAAAAAAATTTAAAAATTGGCCGATTGACAGAAGGACATCTAAATCAGTAAATAGATTTACATGGACAGCCTAATTCTGATCAGAAGCTTTTACGATAGCCAGCTGCTGCATGTAAACGCTTTATGGGAAAGCTTTCTGTTTGAGTCGTATATGTACATATCTGGTACACACGTACATATATATATATATATATATATATATATATATATATCCACACACACACACGTACATATATATACACACACACGTACATATATATACACATGTATATATATACATATACACATATACATACATATACATAAATATACATACATATATGTATGTATATATACATTTCTGTATATATATATACACAGAAATATATACATTTCTGTATATATTTCAGAAAAAAGTTAAAGATCTAACCTTTAACTGTTTTAAAGGTTAGATCTCTAACATTTAACAGTTTTAGGAAATTATCTTATTCTACATGGTCATATTGACTTATTCTATCTGACGGCGACCTGGCTGTGTGAGGCGGGATATGTTAGTTTAAATGAATCTAGCCCCACTACTCATATACCTGGATAGCACAGGCCGAGGAGGTGGAGTTGCAGCCATATTTAACTCCAGTTTACCATTAAATCCTAAACCCAAACCTGACTAACTCATTTGAAAGCCTTATTCTCAGTCTTACAAATCCAACCTGGAAGCATCAATCGCCATTCTTATTTGTCAGAGTGTATGACATAGTTTTTAAATGAGTTCTTTGATTTTCTATCAAACCTAGTCCTTAAGACAGATAAAATAATTATATTAGGTGACTTTGACATTAACATAGATAAAGACAGAGATAGTCTCTGTGCCGCGATTAACTTAATATTAGACTGTGTTGGTTTCAGTCAGTGTGTTAATGAGCCCACTCACTGTTTTAATCACACCTTGGAATTAGTCCTGACTTACAGCATTGATATTGAAAAACTAGTAGTTCATCCACAGAATCCTCTATCGGACCACTGTTTGATAACTTTTGAATTTGCAATGCTAAATCACTCGCCAATAGAAAAATCTTTTTACGCTAGAAATATATCCGAAGAAGCTGTAATAAAATTTAAAGAATCTATTCCATCAGCTTGGTTCAGTTGCATGTCTCAAAGAATCTGACTCTAGCGTTAGTCCTGGGCAATTTGATTATTATGGCTGCAAGCTCACTGAGATTAACTCTGGACACTATCGCACCCATAAAAAAGATGAGTGTGAAACAGAGGAGAGCAGCTCCATGGTTTAACAACCTGACTCGAAACTTCAAACAAACAACTCATAAACTAGAAAGAAAATGGCGACGCCCTAAACTTGAGTCCCGATTAGCCTGGCAAGATAGCATTAAAAAATATAAGAGAGCCTCAGGCAGCGCCAGAGCGGCCTATTTCTCTGCACTGATAGAGGAAAATAAAAACAACCCCAGGTTTTTGTTCAGCACTGTAGCCAGGCTGACTGAGAGTCAGAGTTCTATTGAGTCCCGTATTCCTAAAACCCTTAGTAGCGATGACTTCATGAGTTTCTTTTATGACAAAATGATAAGTATTAGGGACAAGATCCATAACCTTCGGCCTTCAATTGGCTCAAGTTTACACCCCAGGACTATGTGCTTGGAAACAACAGATAGACCTGGAGCAGATCTAGACCGCTTTATTCCGCTTGATCTGGAAAAATTAACTTCCCTTATTTCCTTCTTTCATTAACCAAAACAACAACCTGTATCCTACACTGAATCCCAACTAGTCTACTTAAAGAAAGTTTACCCTTAGTCAGCAACTGTCTATTATAAATCATCAATCTGTCTTTAAATTCAGGCTACGTACCAAAGACCTTTTAAAATAGCCACAATCAAACCATTGCTTAAAAAGCTGACACTTGATCCTGCGGCTTTGGCAAATTACAGGCCGATATTTAACCTTCCCTTCCTCTCTAAAATCTTAGAGAAAGTGGTGGCCGAACAATTGTGTGATTTTCTGCGTAACAATAGTTTATTTAAGGATTTCCAATCAGGTTTTAGAGTTCACCATAGTACAGAAACAGCACTGGTCAAAGTTACGAATTACCTTTTAATGGCATCTGATGAAGGACTGGCCTCTGTTCTGGTCTTGTTGGATCTTAGTCCTGCATTTGATACTATTGACCACCAAATTCTAATACAAAGACTTGAAAACATAGTTGGTATCAATGACACTGCATTAAATTGGTTTAAGTCATATTTATGTGGCAGATCTCAGTATGTATCCGTTAACAATGAATCCTCCATGAATAGCAAAGTTACCCACAGAGTTCCCCAGGGATCTTTGCTTGGGCCAATATTATTCACATTATATTTGCTCCCTTTTGGCAACATTATCAAGAAACACTCCATAAGCGTTCACTGTTATGCTGAAGACACACAATTGTACTTATCAATGAAACCAGGTGAATCTAATCACTTATCCAACTTAGAGGCGTGTCTCAAAGACATTAAGACTTGGATGACCTGCAACTTTTTACTATTAAATTCAGATAAAACTGAAGTTATTGTGCTGGGACCCAAGCGCCTTAGGAACAATTTATCTGATGATATATCTAGTCTGGATGGTATGACCTTGGCCTCCAGCACCACTGTGAGGAACCTGGGAGTTATCTTTGATCAGGATATGACCTTTACTCCCACATAAAACAGATTTCTAGGACTGCCTTTTTTCATCAGCGTAATGTTTCTAAAATATGGCACATTCTGTCGCAAAAAGATTCAGAAAAGTAAGTTGATGCATTTGTTACTTCCAGGCTGGATTACTGTAATGCCCTACTAGCAGGTAGTCCCAATAAGTCTCTGAAGCCCCCCCAGCTGATCCAGAACGCTGCTGCACGTGTGCTGACCAGAACCAGGTTAAAAGAACATATCTCTCTTGTATTAGCTTCCCTTCATTGGCTCCCGGTAAAATCTAGAATCAAATTCAAATTCATACTTCTGCTCATGTACAAAGCCCTTAATGGTCAGGCACCAACGGATCTGTCCAATCTGAACTCTGCGCTTCCAGCATGCAGAGTTACTTGTAGTACCTAGAGTCTCCAGAAGTAAAATGGGAGCCAGAGCTTTCAGCTATCGGGCTCCTCTCCTGTGGAACCATCTTCCAATCTTGGTTTGGGGGGCAGAGACCCTCTATACATTTAAAGGTAGCCTTAAAACTTTCCTTTATTATAAAGTTTATAATTAAGGCAGGCAAAAGCTAGCTCTTAGCTATGCTACCATAGGTTTAGACTGCTGGGGGATCTCCCATGATGCACCGAGCTTTTATCTCTTCCTCTCTCACTGTCCCTCTTTATACATCCCACTCACTTTAATGCATGTTACTTGATTATTGCATATTAAATGGTTTAATACATGTTAAATGGATTAATGCATTTTAATGGATTAAATGCATGTTACTAACTTTGTGCTTGCTCACCCTGTAAGATCACATTGTTGGTGATTGCATCTACTGCTGTGGACTTGCTCGATGTCCACTGATCACAAGATGCTCATGATGATGATTATTGTTGTTATTATTATTATTGTATAGTATTTCCCCATAAGCTATCGCTATATGGCACATTAATATTAATGTTATAATCAACCTGGGATCCCTGCCGCTCCCGCGGCCCGGCCATGACCGGTCAAACCCGACCAGTCATGGCAGTAGGCCGTCCACCCTGAGTCTTGGATCTGCTCGAGGTTTCTGCCCGTTAAAGGCCAGTTTTTCTCGCCATTGTCGCCAAGTGCTTGCTCAAGGAGGAATTTGTTGGTTCCTGTAGATAATTATATGAAGATTCTGGTCTAGACCTGCTCTTTCTGGAAAGCACCTTGAGGCAACTGCTGTTGTGAATTGGCGATATAAATAAAGGTTGATTGATGATTGATGATTGATTTCACAAAGAGGAAGACAAACACAGAAGAAATAACAGAATGAGAACAAGTTGGATTTTTACAGTGCATTAGGCTTACACTACCTGAAGTAGATTCCTAGCTGCAGTATATGGAGTGCATCTAGTTGTCTCCTGCTCAGGCATTTCTCAACCTTTGTCTCTCGCCTGAAGTGATCATAGCTGTACCACAGCCAGCTGAAGGCATTGACAAGAAGGGACGAGCCCAGAAGGAACAGAAGCAGGAAACCAAGGCTGACGTAGGCCTTTTCTTCGTAAAAATCCACAACAGTGCGTATGTCAAGCCCAATGTCAACCAGCAAAAACGTAAAACCCAGGCCATTAAGTAAGAAGTCCAATTGGGAGTATTTGAACACACCCATAGTAGTAGTCAAACTAAAACTTCTCACATCCTCTTTGAATTCTTGCTTCCAGGAGCTGCTTCATGTTCCTCCCTAACTTCCGGGTGTGTGAGGCAAAACAGAAAGTAAAGAGGCAAGGTTCAGTGTTTAAATACTCTGTGACCACTCCCACAGACTAATCCTGCTCTCAGCCACATTTCCTCTCCATTCCAGATCTAAAAGAAACGCATTTATGAAATAATTTTTGAAGTGCTGGAGTTAACATTTCTTAACCATTTTCTGAAAATATATCTGCTTGAAAGATTGTTTTTGATTGATGTTTTTATTTATACAGAGACATGAAAGAAAGACTACCTCGGATGTTATGCCTATGGTCTGCCTGAGACATTCCTCCTGTTTGGGGGTTAACTTGCAACCCCTAAAGCTCCTATTACTGCTGATACACTAATTTGGCTGCAGTGTCACTAGGATAGACACATCAGTTGGGATTAACTCATCTATCAAAACTTGAAGTCCACTTTTGGTAGTGCCTCCCACTAAGAATAGAGGACTTCTAATCCATATTTGGTATAGATGTTCCTGTACACAATCCCAGTTTGCATTTTACACCCTGTTATCATATGCTAGACTGTCTCAGGAGTGTCTTTGCAGGCCTTGCTCCTATGGATCTGGTGCTTAGGGCTTACTTTGGTGCTAGATTTGATAACTAGCAATGTTTTGACAAATTCTTAAATTCATAAAAACATTTGGAATTTTGGAAAAGTTCAAACTGACACCCATGCGCAGAAAAACGATAAACACGTCACACGCAGCCTGCTGTCAATACGGAAGCAGGATCGAAGCCAATAAAGCATGTTTAAACGCTTTCATTTTTGTAGTTTAAGTGTTAATAGTCGCAGATATATACATGTATACATGATATATACAAATAGATGCAGCCTTGACCGCTGCTCTTTATTGGATCGGTAAGTCCTTATAATATTTGGACAGTCCTAATCTGCTCTTAAGGCATATCCGTCTCAGAGGCAGGAGGTAATAACTCGCTGAATTTTGAATATTATACATTCACTCAAGGTCAAACCAGCTGTTTCACCATACATCAGATGAAAGCTACCTCATGACGTGTCTGACGACAAAGCCTGCCATATACACCAGAGCGTTTAGGTATCCAAACCTAGTCGGCGTGTAACTGTGGTCCAACAGCACACTTTAGCACTTGGATTTTCTGCAATTCATCAGATCAAACAACTGGTCAATCACGAGAACAAAAATATTCCTAATTTTTTTTGAAGAATGAAATAATACATACACTGTAAAACAACAGTAAAGTTAACAATCAATATATTCAAGGCATAAGCTAGCGTTGGTTTAATTTAGTATCAGGCCAGGCTTTGTGTTAATTTAAAAGGATTATATCAATTTCAACTTTTTCAAAACAATAAAACATTGTTAAATGACATCTCACTTGGGAAATGCTATTCCCTGTTTCTTGATTTTGGCATTTCTTTCATTGGAACATCCAATACAGCATCCGAAGTAGGCGCGGTCTGGACCGGTCAGAGAACTGACCTAATATGGTGGAGGCTGTGACACGTCCCACAAGCCCAGAGGCGGCATCTATGTGTATTTATCTATGGTTGATATTGATGTTTATAGTGAAGTTTTCTGTTGAAAAGAGACTCCCCCAGTTCAGCTTTGGTCTGTCGTGACCGTCATCTTCCGTCATGATGTTGACGGATTACGACATCAAAGTCGCATGAATTCCGATCTGATGGTTCAGACTGGGGTCGCATTGCAAGATATCAGACCCGTGATTTTGAACCACATATGGAATTGGCCCAAATCAGAACTGTAAAAGATCAGATTCCAAGTGGTTTGTACTGTTCACACTGCCATGAAAATGTCACATATGAGCAATAAATCTCAACTGGGTCAGATTTTTCCTTGTAGTGTGAACATAGTCATAGTGACGTCACTACCCAAAAAGGCTAATCACCTCTAGGATATATCAAACCTATCTCTGAGTAAAGCTTCATGCAAATCCGTCCTGTAGTTTTTCCATAATCTTGCTCTCAAATGAATATATTGTGGTCACAAAACACAATTAAATAACAGTTTAAAAAATACTAAATTCAATCTATAAAATATAAAAATATAAGAATATATATATATTCTTATCCAGCTGTTTTTGTACTGTTCACTTATAATAATTTTCTATTATTTATATATTTTTTGAATATATAAAAAAAAACAGTGTTATTATCTTAACAAACCACTGTTATTATCCTAACTAGGATTGGAGTAAGCTACTTATGTTGAAGGACTGGCTTCTATTATATTTTTTACCATACTATTTGTTTTAAATAGTATGGTAAAAATTCTAACGCCAACCTTACATATGACAAGACATACATTGTATAATTGTTTTGAAGAGAGCAAACACTGTAGCCCATTGAAAGATTAAGTCATGCAAATCCTACTGTGAAAGAAGCCAAAGTCAGTGGTGGAAGTGGCTCTACAGGTCAAACAACTTCAGGTGGTTGTGGTTTAAATGCAGCTCCCAGACATTTGAAGAAGCCACTTGTATACATGTTCACTGAGAAATGGAAAGCAACACACAAGAATAAATTGAATGATCTAAAAATGGATTTTGATCGGACATTTAGGCGATAACAATATAACAATAATACTTTCTGAACAATGATGATGCAGAGAAGATAAATTAATCTCTATTAATGGCTAGGACAACAATGGACGATTAGATGGGCCATTTCCGGATCAAAAGTCATAAAAGCCCTAGTATCCAGCCGATGCTCTGCACAAACAAATGCTAAACTATGCACCTGAAGAGAAAGTGCAGTCCTCAACTGATAATGAGGTAAATAGACGTCTGACCGATTTGATTTACCTGAGCCAATACTGAATAAGTGAACACCAAAACCAAGACTAAAGCCCTATAGCTATAGTGATGACAAAAGTACTGACAAGAGAAAGTGTTGATATATAGAGATCTGGAAAAAGATATCTACAGAAATATACAATTAATAAAAACATGACACCACAAAGTGCTCTAAGTCAACAGTTTCAACAATATAACAGAATCTAGAAATCATGAAAGAGCTTAGTCAAATACACATACGAAGGATTTCCATAGGTAACAGTAAAGCAGCAGGTGTAACATGACCATGTAACATATAATTTAAAGTGGTGACTGAATAGATAGGTAGGTAGGTAGGTAGGTAGGTAGATAGATAGATAGATTAAGGAAAGAGCAACCACATATCCATATGTTCATACTACATGTATCATACTACAGCTATCACCACTACTACTGTTATTACTTATACTACTACTACTAATAATAATATTAACCACAATGCATTTTATTTGCAGAACGCTTTTCAAAATACTCAAAGATGCTTTACAGGCAAAGAAATAAGGAAAAAATATGTTAAAAGAAGTATCACCTATTAAAAATAAATATAAAAAGCTCAAATAATAACAAATTACAAATCACACAATATTAATTAAATAGTAAAAGCAGATCTAGGTGGTCTAGGAGGTGAGTCTTGAGTAGAGATTTGAAAATGGTCGGGTAACATACAATCTTCTTTGTAGAAGATGTGCCAAAGAAAACAACTGATTTTTAACACTTTAAAAATCAACGTAAGAGACTATCCCAGTTTTAAATACAGTTGAACTATAGAAAAATATGTGCGATGGGATGAATTACTAAACAGCTCTTCATCGATTTCATGAGGTATCTAAATTTGTTAGTGATTTCAGACATTACTATTGTAACTCTGGTTCAATAGATTTTCCAAAAACTTAGATCAACAACATACAGTATAAATTGATTTGTGTACTGATGTAAAAATTACTCTAACTCCCTGACTCCCCGCCAGGCAGTAAGAACTGAAGGAATCCTCTTTGATGACAGATAAAAAGAAGTCCAGTTTCTTTTTGATCCAACCAACATGGATTAACCATGTTCTGGATGAATGAGAATCTATAGGGGAAATGGTGGTCCTCATGTTTAAATAATAATATGCAAAATTTGCAGATTAGCTGCGCAGTATGTCAAGACTGGGTTTGCAAGGCTCAGTCATATCTTGAGATTATGAAAGAATGATTTTGGGATCTCAAAAAAACCTAAAAGATTAGAGATATATTTATATTCATTGTGTAGTATAGCCTACCTCTGTGAAACAATTCGTACTTTTTGAAAATAAATGAAAAAGAAGGTTAGTCCCACAGGACAATTACATAATTAAGTCATACTAAAAAAACAAGCATTGTTGTTGATCTTGAAATTACAAAATTATTTTTATGCAATCTCAAGATAACGGATTTGGTAAATAATTGCCACCATGACCAATATTAGCCTCTACAGCACAGCGCTATATTATGTTTTTATAAAGGACGTTTTTCCCACATAAATGTTTTTCCACCAATTAGGGGGGTACTTGGACAGAAAGAATGTCATCATTGAAAATTGTTTAAGAACCTGGTTTAGTTGATCCTGTAGTACATACTATCGTCCACTTAGTGGCGGTATGGATTTAAAGGGTGATATTGAGATCCGCTTTAAAAAAAAAACAACAACCCCTGAACCAGACAACGAAGAAGAAGGCGGACATGTTGATTAAAGGAAGAAGAAACACAATAGAGGCGACTTATTTCCAGTAAAATTCAATGATCAAAGCGAATTGTAAAGGAAGAAGTGGATCACCCGCACAACTAAAAATCATCCAAAAATTACAGAGGAACAGAGGTAGGTTCGCAGCATCGATAAGTGCGTTAAAATTGTTATTAGCTGTTAGCACATAGCCAACGTTAGTGAGTTGTTTGTACCATGTTAGCTTTGATGCTAATAAGCCAATTGTGCCAAACAGCGGTGATAACAAATAACAGAAATACAGAATTATTCTCACTATATAATGTTAAAGCAAAATTAAACGCGCAATGACGAAATTAATTATTAAAAACGAATTAATAATCTGAAAAACCCGTGTGGCGATGGGTGTGTTAACGTAAACTAATTTGCTAATGTTGCTCCTCTTGATACGTTGCAGAAAGAATTAAGTCAATAAATTCACACAGTAAGATGAGTTATCTTAGATACACTTAATATTCATACTTGTTAGGTTAATTTCTTCTATTCTGATTAAAATATTTGGAGCACTGGAAAAACGTGGCGTTTAGCACGATGAGGACCAAGCTGTGAGTGTGTTTTTAAGTAAATTAAAGAGACAAAATGGAAAAGTGTACTGCTAAAAAATATTTAGTGAACAATTAGTCATTTCACAGTACGGTTAATCTGGGATATAATTCTTTCCATTTAAGAAGCAGAGTCCACTGTGATTCAATTTCACCTGTTTTGGTGATAAATGGAGGTTCCACTAGATGGACAGGGGAGGCAGCAAGACAACCTCCAAAAAGTAGTGGTTCTGCAGATGGTGCTCAATGACCATTTTACTTCCTGACTGGTTTTTCTCTAGTTTTGCGGTTTGACTGGCAGCATGATGTGGCCCCTGCAGTCTATTCAGGTTACATAGGTAGTCTATCTCCTTCAGGAAGGCACATACATATGTGCCACTGCAAGAAGGTTTGCTGTGTCTCCAACAGTCTTGACAGTGTGGAGGCAAATCTTATGCTGCCTGAAACATTATCCAGCAGGATCAGTTTGGCTGTGGATCAGGGATGGTCTTGGGAGGCCGATCTTTGAGGGTTACGCAGACCACCACATCTTAGCCAACAGGACCCTGACTACTGTTAGGTACTGGGATGAAATCCTTAGACCCACTGGCAGACTTTACACTGGTGCAGTGGTGCAGTCTTGTTCACAACAAATTACACAATGTATACAATTGAAGATTTTCATCTTAAATATTTGTAAAAGGTTGCTTAAACCGACACCAAAGTCTTTATTCTGCGTAACCAAACTGATTGCAACTTGTCAATGTGCTTGTAAGCAGTGTTGCTATACAGACATTAGCACCTGCACTAGAATCTTTGTTGAGTTCTTGTCTGAAACCCAACTTATAAGGACATAACAACAATTCCCTGAAACTGACGCTGCAAACAAATGAAGCTCACTGTATGAAAACTTAATGCCGCAGTCTCGTCATTTTCAGGTCATTGCACTTTAAGATATATTCTTTGGAGGGGTGGTGTGGTGTGGTGTTTACCAGGGCTCCAGAAAAGCGAGCTCTCCTGCCCATGCCAACCGTAAACATTTGTTTGATTTGTTGTTCACCCTTAAGCATTACCATTTTCGATAGACGCTTTTTAGGAATGAAATAAAAACGAAATTAGTGGGGAATACTGAATGTATTGGTATTGTATATTTGCGTCTGGATGGTCGCCACTGGTGTCTGGCAGAAAAAAACAGGCCGAAAAATTTAAACGTAAGTTTGATGTAAGACTATTTTAGTCGCCATCTGGAGTCCTGTTTACAATTTAGGAACAGATGGGAACTGCCATAACCATTTGCGAAGAACAGAAAAAAAGATACAAGTTAACACATTGTACGTAATGGTGTAATCAGTGTAATTGATGAGTTTGTAACATCAATGCGTCAATGTGGCCTTAGTAGATATACTGTTGAAAGTTTTAATCTTTTGTTTGAAATTTTATTGGAGGATGGAAAAAGTATTGGCACCAGAACTCATCATACAGAATGCCCCATTTCTGAATGATATATTGAATTGGTGGATACTGATGCATTCTTGTTTTTGTAAGGAAATGTTTTCTTGCACAACCAATAAAACTCAGTAGCTTATGACTTTCCTTCATGTAATGAAATCTTACCTTGGTCAGCCTTGACATAATAACCACTGATATTTGAATGCAAAATAACTGTGATCACAGCTTTACTCTTATCTCAATGAGTGGCACGTAAGAGGCAGAGAGGGAAAATTTTGACGAGAAATTGATGTGTTGGAAACAAAAAAAGGTAGCAAGCCAAAGTATTTGAGACAACGGCAAAAATATAAGATGACTGGGTCAGAACTAGGGCTGCAATTAACGACAATTTTGATATTGATGATCGTTTCATTAATCGATCGATTAATCGGATTATGGATTTTTTGTTCCCCTGCTTAAATAAAGGTTAAATAAAAACAATAAATCACACAATTGCTAAATGGTTCTTTTAAGCAAAATACCAACTATCAATGAAGACAACAAAGATGAATACTTCTTTCCAAAATGTCTATTAATGAACTTTATCAACTGCTTTTATAAGTAATTGTTATGATAAAGATAAATTAAACTTAAAAATATAAATAGAAAATACAGCAGTTTCTCTTGAAAAAAAAATTATACATCCATGTAAATTTGGAAAACTATATAAGAATAAAAGAAAATTGAATGCTTTGTGCATTCTGTATATGTTATTAGTCTACATGTTATTTAGGTCAAATGGAGAAAAGTCAATATCTCCACATTTGATAGGCTTGCTCTCTTCCGGGAGCAGATATTTCCTGCAGTAGAGAATGTCTGAGAGGATGATCCTTTTTTGGTGTAGGAGGCTCAGCAAAGTACATCTGAACTTAATTTCTCACCATTTGGATCCCTTAGTCATACTGTCTGTGTCGGACTGAAGGAGTTTATCCAGTGTAAAACAGTGGGTGGGTTTACATGGGACACTTTTCTCCTTTCCGAATTAAACCTTTCCCAATTGCAATGTCGGTCGCCTGTTTACATGACTTGTAATCTTTTCCAACCCGGTGTTGAAATGTATCAACTCAACTAATCGGAAACGCTTTCACACATGCGCAGACAATACACATTCCCGTTCATAATGTGGGGATAATGCTTCGGTGAGCTTGGTGCCGACCACCAACATGCGCCAAGAAGAAGAATATGACAAAGAGGGCGTGCGCAGAAGTGACTTTTCGGCCATCTAACCATCCAAAAATGTTAAAATATTTCAAAGTTGCAATGAATAAATCACTCTCCGATGCAGACCAGTACTGTTTTGAAGTTGCTGTATTACGTCACAACAATGGGCATGTGCAGATACAACTCAAACAGAAAGCTTTCCGATAGCGTTTACGTGCAGCGCCTTGCTATTGGAAAGGCTTTCGATTTTTACTACCTCCTTGCAAAGATGTTGATCAGTATACGTAATTGCCATTAATTACATAGGGATCTTCAGGGCGAGACTCTGATCCATCAAGTGAAGTTTGGGACGGCTAGGACAATGGAAAGTGTGGCTTTTTATCGCCCGGGTTAAATGGCGAGTTTTAAGGCGCCATGGCCACGCCTTCCAAGTTATGGATGAGACTTTGATTATTTTTTTCATAAAGTAACTGTTTCCAATGACTTGTCTAATTGGCCAGCAGTTATGGTGTCCTAGCTGTGGCTATTTGGTCAGTGGTCATGTTTTGGCAGATAATTCACTAGTCACATTGTCATAAACGAGGTTATGACAATGTAATCCTTTGGCAGAGTAGCCAGTGTGTGTTTGATGGTCAGAATTACATATCATTAAAATGCAGTTGGTGGTCATGGATGGATGGATAGATTCATGTATTCCACGGATTACCCTTTTAAATGGTCCTTAAGGAGGTGAGTGATCAGCCCCTCCTTTCCCTTTCTGTCCATGAAAGTTACGCGCACAGGAACCTGGATCTGCGCGCGAGTGTAGAACTTATAATGAAGTCGTGTAGGTGGATGGATGTGTGGATGGATGGATGGATAGATGAATGGGTGATTGGTTGGTTGGATGGATGTGTGGATGGATGGATATATTCATGTGTTCCACGTATTACCCCTTTAACTGCTCCTCAAGGAGGTGAGTGATCAGCCCCTCCCTTCCCTTTCTCACAGCTCATGTTACATGCAGATACTGCAGAGCTGTCTCTCCCCCTAACTGCAGCAATTCTGGCTGTCAGATTTGTGAGATGCAAAAAAGATAAGATCCAAACCAGTAAGGTTCTAGCTCACACCGTAGGCCCTATCCCGGAAACAATGGTACTAGAGCGACCACAAGATTCGGCTCTCATACCATTGCAGTAATCTACTTTTTTTCCAGATTAAGTGAAAAAATAATTTTAAGTGAGTTTAAAATAAAAGTTGTTTCGATCTAAAGGAAGAGAATTGAAGGGATTTTTGAATGGAAGTGAATGGAGCTGGGTTGTTACGGGAGTTACTTAGGGGTGTCCTCGGGCCAAACTATGAAGTTGCATGGTTCCATCTGGGGATTTTAAGAGGCAATACACATTTTCCTACGTTTTGATCCCAATATTATGGCTGTGAGCTCTGCTCACTCTAAATTAAATATGCGTGCACTCTAACTTCTGATTATTTCCCCAAATCTGTCCTTACTTGAGACTCATGTGAAGACAAACTGTGAATGGTACGGAAGTGGTTGAATATTCATGTTCAAGGTGACAAATGTAGCTACGTTTTAAATTTTGAATGGTGTTTCTAGGGGAAAGTATGAGGCAGTAATTAATCATAGTCTGAAACAATAACTTTATTGCCATTAGGTGGCGCTATGGAAAACATTTTTTTTCATTCAGACCTCTTCATTCATGGTGAGAGTTTTGGTGGAGATTGGCCTACCTACAGTGGAGTTATGATGAACTACAGTTTTGGGGTGAGTCATCCAGCTTCGCCACCCAGCCAAAAAATAGAGGTCGATCGGGTCAAAGATCTAGCACAAGTTCGATGGAACAAAACGGATAAGAACGGTAAAAAACGCATTCAAGTCAAAATGGCCGACTTCCTGTTAGGTTGGCGCCATAACACCAATAGACATTTTGGTAGATCGGGATCTGATAAATATGTGTACTAAGTTTCATGTTTCTAGGGGCAAATGACCCATATGGGGAGGGTCTTTTGAAAATTTGTAGGGGGCGCTCTAAAGCCATTTTCCCTCATTTTCGGCGGTGTCTCCCAAAATACAAAAGTTTTTGCCAGAACTGATGAGTGTGCAAATTTTTCTGAGTTTTCAGGTACGGGAGAGCCGCCAAAATGGCGATTCTTTTGGCGGAAAAATTATTCCTTGAAGAACAATAATAATTTTTCCTCGCGGCCCTAATTAGGCTGTCCATGTAAACCCACCTACTGTCCCTCGGCTGCTGCTCCTACCCATGTATAACAGTCTCCTTTGCTTCTTTGATAGCAAGGACTTCAACTGTTCCTTTTTACCCTTGTGCCATCTTCAGCTGCCAAAAACATCACCTTTCTGAATCACGGATCGGGGCAGCTGAAAGACCAATTGGGCTGTGTTTCTCTGCTGACTCTGAAATGGCGTTCAGACTTCCCCATCTCTCGGTTATCCCTTTCTCTGCACTGTCCAAATATTGTTTTGCAGGGCTTGTCTCAAAACAAAGGCTTTTTATGGATCGTTGCAGTCCTTTGACCAGCTGTGGAAGACAGAGGTGTAATCCTATCCACTAAGGTAGAGGGTCGCACATTGAAAAGGCTTTAAGCCTTGTTCCAGCTCTTCCATCTGCAACCACTAATCTGGCTTCAAGTCAAAATAGTGTTTGCCCCCTTGGAGTTACCTCAGGATCGGACAGAGTGGCGATAACTGGCCAGTGCTGTTCCCGGAGTCTCTCAATCATATAGTATGTACTGTTCCATCTTGTACCGACATCCTGGATAAGATAATGAAGTGGGGCGCTCATTTCTCTGTTGTTTTTCCTTAAGCTTTGTATTGGCCAGCTCGCTCCTCCTAAAATGCTCCACAAGTTTCTTGCAGTCCCCAAAGCTCTGTAGATGCTGTTATGCTTTTTGAGGGCAGTGTTCACTATGAACTTGAGTTTGTGCCCAGTGCACCAGGCTGAGGCCAAGCCGTGTTTTTCGTCAAACATTCGCATTGATACCACTATGTTGGAACCATTATCATGAACCACAACTTTTATTTTGCATGGCAAGGTGTCAAATTTTGATAACACCTCCTCCAGCCATGTCATTATGTTTCACCATTATGCCTCTGCTCTAGAGGCATCGAGGCAAGGTTCAGAGTCTTCATTTGCAAATCATTACTGATGAAAGGACAGGACACATCAAGGTGTGTTTCCGTGGCACGACTAGTCCAGACACCACCTTGTCAGCGTGATGGAGCTTTTTACATTTTAAAGACAAAAGATATTAATTTACATTTTGAAGTGCAATGACAAATATAGTATAGTACAGTATACTCATATATAAATGCTCATTTAAGCCATATTTTTTTGTCCTTGAGGATAAATTGACGTACACAGTTAAATATGTTCTTAAATGTTGTCTCTTTAAAAATTAAACCCATGAATCGTTAAATGCAATTTGAATGCAACCCACATTGGACAGTGGACACACGCACATCCATCATCGGTTAGCGGCTGTGGCACTGCCCAATGACGTCACCGACTAGTCGACGATTTCATTCGTCGACAACTAATTTCATAATTGATTATTGTCGATTAGTCGTTGCAGCCCTGGTCAGAACATCTCCAAAACTGGTCTAGTTGGTGGTTCCCAGTCGGCAGCAGTTGGTACCACCGCATGGATATAAGGAGGGATAACTTCTAAACCAGCACCAGAGTCATGGGTAGTGAAAGATAGCCCATGTTGTTCTATCCTACAGAGTTAATGTAGCACTAGTTGATGAAACAAATGATGTTAAGAATAAGAATTTAGGAAGTTTTGTGGAGTAAAGGTACATTTCTTTGTCATAATCAATAAAAGTTTTCTTCTTCTTCTTATAAGTTGTGAAATAGAATTATACAGTGCTATTAAATAGCGATACTCAAACTATATGTGCTGAAGTACTTGGTTATTTTCCAACGCCTGAAAAATGTGAGCAATGATGAAAAACCAATAATTATCCACAGACAAAAGAGAGGACAAGATAAAATGAGAAATTTTAAAAACATTACTAAGAAAAGCTCACAAGTCAACATATTAGGATTTGAATTTGTAATTATAGTGGATCTCTCTATTTCAGTGTAATAGCGGCGAAGAGCAAAAGGTTATCCTAGGATAAATCAGGATTTCTTTTTCATGTGTGGTATTAAACAGAAGTTTGTTTGTGGACTATTTATCTAGCATATTAAGTACAGACTGCTCGGAAATTTATTTCATAATTTTGTGATGTATTACAAACCATGTAAATGTGATGGGATTTGTAATTAAGCAGTGACATAACTGGTTCTTGTATTTCTAAGTATCTATCTGTGTTTTTACAATACCAAAAGCTTTGGCATAAAATTGACAAACAAAAAATAGTTATTTGAGATCTAACCATCGTACTTTCATAGTGTAATTACTTCTAACGGTTAGAAATTGGAGTAATTTCTCCGTTGGTTGCTTAGTCTGTTATGTTTTTTGATTTTTTTTTTTCTGTTTATTCGTTTGTTTCATAGGTAACTCAAGATTCACACAGTGACAAGAAGAGTCCTGGTGTCAGGAGGGAAACTGACTATCACCTGGAGGAGAAAGAAAACCAACTGAAAGGGGTGGAAAGCATTCTGGCTTTGGACTAGAACCCTTGTATTACATAGTAGTTTAAGTATTTTAAGGATACAATCGTTTGCACATGTGAAGCGACTCCAAAATAAGCAAACATTTTAGATTATATGATTCGGGTGAAATATTTGTACCAAGTTGGAGATCCATTATTTTGTTTATCAAGAACAAGGATTTTGAGCAACTTCAATGGACTCAAAAGTGGAAATGGAAAATATTGTTCAATCTAGAAACTTTTAACTAGGAGTATATTGAATAGCTGTTCCTTGATTTCAGATTGCCTTAGTTCTATTTCAGGACTTGAACTGTTTTGATACTTGTTCACATATTATTTTCTATATAGTGGACAGATAAATTCATGCACTCGAATGCAGATTTCTCTTCATTTTGAAGAGTTCTTAACTTTTTTTTTCTTGTACGTTGGTCACTCTATTGTTAAAGGGGACAGACCTGCACGTAAATGTGTATATGTAAATAATCTGAATGGACCTCTGTTCTGAAATCTTTGGACTGAGAAAAAATTAGAGAATATTGTTTGTTAATGATTTATTGAACTTTTTTTTTTACTTTTGAAGATTATTTTTAAAACACAAAAACCTAAGAGGCAAAGATATCCTATTTTGAAGAAAAAAATAAACAAAAGGAAGCAAAGAAGGAATAATGGCCGTAGCCAGAACAGAAAATGTTGGCCCAGTTGTCATGGGATTGAACAAGCAGAATGGGCAGCTAAGAGGATCGACCAAGCCAGCTTCAGTCCATTCAGCATCCACAACTGAAGGAAAGGCCATGAATGCCCTTCAGATAGCAGGTGGGCCCCCTCGAGACGGAGGAGGCATCAAGTTTGGAGATGACTGGAAAAAGAGCCTGAAGATCCCTCCCAAAGACAACCGGGTTAAAACCTCAGTGCGTCCAACTTGAAGTTTGTTGAATCCAACTTGATTTAGTTTGATATTTGTTTTCCATCATTCTCTCTCTGTCTCCTGCAGGATGTGATGTCCACTAAGGGGAATGAATTTGAAGATTATTGTCTAAAAAGAGAGCTCCTAATGGGCATCTTTGAGATGGGTTGGGAGAAACCTTCTCCTATCCAGGTATGAATTAATCATGTCATTTCGGTAACACGCATCCTGTTAAGAAAAGATTATATTACACAAATATTGTTATACCAAAACAACAGGAAAAGGAATAGATTAAAGTACCAGGCATATTTTTGCCCATCCTATACCATCCAAAGAATAACCTAGAATATCTGAATTACCAAGGGAGAAAAAAAGATAAATTATTCTATAATCAATTGTAATTCTCAATTATTAATTACTGTTTTAAGGTTGTGTAGCAATGAGCTACACAATTTCAATCCATTCCATCACGTCAATTCCATTGTTTGATAACCCGATAACCAAACCAAAGTTTATCATATTAAAACAAATTTTTTTTCGAATGTTGGCGCACAACATAGTCTCTGTGTGGTCTTCAAAAAAGTCTTAAATTTCATAATGTGGCTTGTAGGTCTTAAAAAGAAGTATGTACGTGGCCATAGATATGTTAAAATGGGGGATTATTTTGTGGGTTTACTGCTACTTCACTTACTTACCATGCTTATTTAAATGCAATTAAATAATATGGTCTTTAATTTAAATTCTAATAGCCTTACAAAGGTCTTTAAATGTCTAAATATATCTTGTTGAAACCTGCAAAAACCCTGAAATTCCTTTTCGATAAAGTTGTGAATTTACACAACACAATAACAATGTATGTTGAACAGTCCTTTTTTTACTGTGATTTTAATGACCCTACATGTTAACTACACTGTTGGTTGTTATATTTTAACAACAATTGCAAAAAAAAGGAAGGATTATGATTGAATCTTCATGGTCAAGAGGAGTTAGTTAGAATGAAGAGAATTTTAGTATAAGCCCTTTATTAACTAAAGACTATACCATTAAAATTCAGCCTTTTTTCATTTTCACTTTTGCCTCTAATACAGTAGAGATAAAAATAGGAAATGAAAGGCAAACCTCAACAAACAAGAGACTTTGCAGTTTTAAGTCCTGCAACTTAAATACAAGTTAATAATAATAATACATTTAATTTATAATGCACTTTACATTTGGATCAAATCCCAAAGTGCTAAAGTTAAACAGGAAGTGTTTTGGGAAGCAGTGAGACATGGTTTGGGCTCAGAATTTGTTTTCAGTTTGGTGACAGGCAGTATTAAGTACAAAAACCAAAGCATTTCTTAATGAAAAGCACAGGTAATACAGTGGGATTTTTTTTTGCATTAACCTCTATGTAAGAAATGGATTTTTTTGCGGCATTATAAACGGAATGCTATTATAGTCACATGATGAGACTTAAAATGTTTTCAATTTCCTTGCAGGAGGAAAGTATCCCCATTGCCCTGTCTGGACGTGATATTCTGGCACGGGCTAAAAATGGAACAGGGAAAAGTGGAGCCTATCTCATCCCAATGCTGGAAAGAATTGACCTGAAAAAAGACCACATACAGGGTGAGACTGCCTTTATTTTAACAGCTACCTCACTGACAGAAGCTTTTTTCTCTCTCTTACTACATCATTTTCTATTACAACTTAATTTTGTCACATGTTCTTTCAGCAATCATGCTCATATATATTTTTTCCCTCTCCACATCCCTGATTACCATACCATATACCAAATCCAGCTCCCTGGTGCTAAACATGGGCCGCCCACTGCTCCTCTGCCATGGGTCAAATGCAGAGAATAAATTGCACCATGTTTTACTGTGTTGAAATTGAGTGAAAAAGCGATAAATAAAAATACATTATTATTATCACTACATTCTTATGTCCCTAGCACTTGTCATGGTTCCCACCCGTGAGCTGGCTCTGCAAGTAAGTCAGATCTCCATCCAGATCAGCAAACATCTGGGCGGAGTTAAAATCATGGCCACGACAGGGGGAACCAACCTGCGAGATGACATCATGCGTCTGGATGAGACTGGTAAAAATTCCAATTCTATAAAATGTTATCTCACTACAAACCATACCATTTGTTAACAAATACAATGCTAGGAAACGGTATTGGATCATGTCTTGATTTCCTGTGTTTAACTGTCTATCTACTACTAAATTGTTAAACAAGCGCCCCTCATGGATTAAAAACATAGGGGGATGTACACCGTTAGTCCAAAACATTATTACCAGCCCACATGTCAAGTCCGTTTTATTTGTGTAGCGCAAAACTACAATATGCCTCGATGGGCATTACAATCTGTACATGACACAACATCCTCTGTCCTTAGAACCTCGGTTCGGGAAAGGAACAACTCCCAAAAAAAACCTTTTATCGGTGAAAAAGGGCAGAAACCTCAGGAATAGACACAGTGGAGGGTCCCCTCTTCCAAGACACATTTTATACAGTGTGCAATAGATGTTGTCTGTACAGAGCAGATCAGCAAAAATGAACACATTGTATACAGTTCTAGCATTGGTGATGGTACGTGGTGATGTATTACAGTACATACAGTAGCAGTGCTATCACTATAAACAAATACAATAGTAGTGGTAGTACTACGTAATGGACATATGATTATAAATTATAGCTGTAGAAGATGGCGTCCGGCAGGATCTCAGCAGTAGATGTGGGCATGATTTCGGGCTCGATACAGCGAGGAACCAGGACCCAGACTCCCGGGCACAAGGACACCAGGGAGGGGATAGATTTAGCGATGGATTTACAGGTCATGAATTAAGCAATAAATGATATAGAAATAGTGGTAGTCTAAGCCTGTGGCAGCATAACTAAGAAGCCTGATTCTACCCTATCTATAAAATTTGTGAAAGAAGAGTATGCAGCGATGTGATATCAATACATGGAGACAGAGAAGGAGAGAAGGCAGTGCATCATGCAAGTCCCCCAGCAGTCTAGGCCTATAGCAGCATTACTAAGGGACAGTTCAGGTGCAACCTGAGCCAGCCCTAACTAGGATCTATCAAAGGGGAAGGTTTTAGGCTCCCGAACAAACACTGGGAGCTGGTTCCAGAGGAGAGGAGCTTGATGACTGAAGGCCCTTTCTCCCGTTTTAATCTTAGAAATTTTGGGAACTATAGGTATGCCTATGTTTTGAGACCATAGTGTTCTATTAGGATGATGTGGGACTATGAGATCTTTGAGATATTAGGGGGCTTGGTTGCTGAAATCTTTTTAAGTAAGTGGGAGGATTTTGAATTCTATCCTGGATTTTACAGGAAGCGAATGTAGAGAAGTTATCGGGAGAGATCATATCACTCCTTCTAGTTCATTTCAGTACTCCTGCTGTAGCATTTTGGTTTAACTGCAGGCTTTTTACAGAATTATTGGGGGATCCTGATAATAGGGAATTACAATAATCTATTCTGGAGGTAACAAATTTGTGGACTAATTTCTCAGCATCCTACTGAGACCTTCTGAGAGTGTTAATAATTTTTGCTTTAGCATGTGAAAGAAAGCTGCCCTAGAAACTTGCTTTGTATGAGGTGAGAAAAACATGTCCTGGTCAAACATAACTCCTAGGTTCCTTACTATAACCCTTGGGACTGAGGCAATGCCATCAAAAGTAGCTATCTGATTAGAAAGCTGTTGTCGGAGTTGATTTGGTACAAGTATAATATTTTCAGTTTTGTCTGAATTTTACATAACAGGGTTGCATGTACAAATAAATCATTTCACAAAACATATATTTGCCATTTAAACATAAAAAAGTGTTTGTTAAGAGACGCTGAGTTGTAGCATAACACACATTAGTAAATCCCAAAAATATATTGTTCAGGAGACATTATGAGTAGCTGTTTCATAAAAAACCCAGCTTTTTGTTCAATAGGATGAAAAACTTAACAGAGTTCAATACAGCCAAACCACTGAGGACAGCACCCATCAGAACCATGTAAATACAATGTCATGATAACATAAATGTAGACAGTTAAGTTCATAATTTAAAGGTAATCAGGGGTCTTAATTTTCACAGATAAAAAAAAAAATACATTGGTATCTAAGCATGACAAATGTGTCACTTTACAGTGAAACACAGATCTTTTTGATCTTTTTTGACCGATCACAGTTCTTTTTGTTAATTTTATGCTGAAATGTAATACTGTCAAAACACGTCAAAATAGCTTTATAATTTTTCTTTCTCAAGGTGGAATGCAACCAATTTTGGTAAATGGGTATATTTTATCGTTTGAAATAGATCGCAGTCCCCTGAATTGAATCAAACCGTAATCGTATTGGGGCAGACTTTGTGATGTGGATATCGTATCGTTGTCCAACGAATCGATTAATATCGTATCATGATAGAACTGGTGATTTACACCCCTTGGCTTTTTTGATTTATGGTATATAATGCAGCACTAAGACAAATCATAACTATTAAGGGTTAATGGAATATGTGGTTCTATAGAGCTGTGACTCTGTCAGCCTGGATACAGTGCTGAAAAGAAACCAGTGGTTATTTTTATTTTCTTCTATTATTGTTAAGTAATACTTTGTTCTGGCATTATGCAGAGCCTTTTTGTAGATTAGTAGACTATATTTCCAGGCTAGACTAAATACTTGCAGGCTGGCGGATCGCCATTTCCTTTCCAGCTGTCGTGTTGACTTTTGTACATGATCCAGCCAAAGTAGGATGAATGAGGTATTTTCTAATCAGACCAGAGCTCCCCCAGAAAGTTACTCAGAAAGCCCACGTTGTTTTATGGACACCACCTTGACAGGCAGCAGTTGAATGACAACATGCGGCTATACATCTCATCACTGGTCAGATTGGGCAGGGGACCAGAGGAAATTACGAAGTCTGACATAGAGCTAGCAAAAGTATTGGATATATATATATTGGACCATTGTACGGCCCCCGGGCCACATACGGCCCTTTGGTTGACTTTGACCGGCATGTGTAAGGTTAATTGGAAATTACAAAATAAACGTATTCTCTCATTTTACCTCATGCATGGACTGAAGCTGCATTGCTTTTATTTGGAAGTTGTTTTTTATTCATGTACATAATGACGCGATACGTATAGCAACAGGGGCGCGTGATTGTATCGTTGTCACAAGATAACTTTAGCCCTCAAAAATGTACGCTCATGCTAAAAAAAGAAAGGTAGATGCCGAATGCAGGCTTTCCAACAAAATTGGACTGCTAAATATTTGTTTACTGAAGTCGGAGGTAAAGCCGTGTGTTTAGTTTGCGGGAGGCAGATCGCCGTCTTTAAGGACTACAATTGGAGTCGGCATTATGAGACGAAACACGCAGAGAAATCCAAACATTTACTGATGCCAAAAGGGCGCGAACATCGGAAGCTTTGCTAGGTAAGCTGCAAAATCAGCAAGGCTTTTTTTTTTACCGAGCTTCACACATCCAGGGATACAGCAACCAAGACCAGCTTTGTGATATCCCACAAAATCGCTAAAAACAGTAAGCCATTCTCGGACGGGGAGTTTGTCAAAGAGTGCTTGGTGGACTCTGCAGCACTAATATGCCCTGAGGAAAAAGGCGCATCTGAGCAAGACCCGCTGTCCAGTCAACTGTGATGAGGAGGATTGAGGACATTGCGAGGAATCTGGAGCTTCAGCTGCAACATGTAGCAAGTTGCAAGTTTTGACTTTTTCTCCTTGGCTTTGGACGAGAGCTGTGATGTTCGCGACACAGCCCAGCTACTCATATTCGTCCGAGGTATGACGGACTTCAAGATTACGCAGGATCTGAGAGCCATGCGGTCGATGAAAGGGACAACGACATGGAGCGATCTGTTTATGGAGGTAAATGCGTGCATGGACACTCTGGGATTGAAATGGTATAAACAGTTGTCACAACGTGCGGTTTTTCTAAATCTTACAGGGGAAAATGTCGGTCTTTTTGAAACGTATGCAAGATAAAGTGACAGGAATCGACCCAGATCAGAAATTGGTATTTTTGCATTGTATCATACACCAACATGTGTAGTGCAAGTCAGTGCTAAAAATTAACGATGTTATTGATGTTCTTGCTATTGAATCAAAGACAGTTTGTCACACTTTTGGAGGAGCATGAGACTGAGCAAAGTGACATCGGTTACCACACAGCTGTCAGATGGCTCAGCCTGGGTAAAGTGCTAAAAAGAGTTTGGGACCTGAAAGCAGAGATTCGAGAGTTTTGTGAGAAGAAAGGCAAAGACATCCCAGAGCTCTCAGATGAAAACTGGATGGCAGATTTTACATTTGCTGTTGATGTGACTGCACTGATGAATGAACTGAACACCAAACTGCAAGGCAAGGGCCTTTTTGTTCATGAAATGCACAGCCTGGTGAATGCTTTCATGAGAAAGATGCACTTTCTTTCAAGCCAACTGGAGAGCAACACTCTCAATCACATGCCAACCCTGAAAGAAGTCACACCATCAGCTGATCACCTCTGCAGGTACTCATCCATGTTAGGAGCATTGCATGGTGAGTTTTCAAGGCGATTTGAAGATCTCCGAACAATCGAGGATGAAATGCACATGATTTCCTCTTCCTTTACCTGCAGTGTGCATGATGCACCTAGTGATGTTCAGCTGGAACTCATTGACCTGTAGTCTGATGCAGTACTGGTAGAGCACTTTAAGTCAGGATCTCTGCTGGATTTCTACTCTTCTCTTAAGGAGGAGAACTTTCCAAACTTGAGGAGACATGCTCAGAAGATGTTGGTTCTCTTTGGCTCTACCTACATATGTGAACAAACATTTCCAATGATGAAGTTTACAAAATCCAGGTATAGATCCTCTCTCACTGATGATCATCTGTCAGCTGTGCTTCGCATCTCCACCTCATGCATTCCCCTGCCACCCCTGGAACACGGTTGAAGCTCTGCTGGAGGTGGGAGTTGAAGACCATCCCTGACAGGGTCTCTGGCTAGACGTTCCCAGCCTACCAGGTCAGTCCAGTTTCCTCCCCCACCAGCGGATCTCTGTCACCACCAGTAAGTGATCAGTTGACAACTCAGCTCCTCTATTCACCCTAGTGTCCAGAATATGCAGCCGCAGATCAGCTAATACAACTTTAAAGTTGATCATGGATCTGCAACCTAAGCTGTCCTGGTGCCAAGTTCCCTAGTGGACACCCTTATGTTTGAGCATGGTGTTCGTTATGGACAAACTGCGACTAGCAAAGAAGTCCAATAACTGAACACCACTAGGGTTCAGATCAGGCAGGCCGGTCACTCCAATCACGCCACTTCAGGTCTCGCTGTCATTGCCCACATGTGCATTGAAGTCTCCAAGGAGGACAACGGAGTCCCCAGTAAGGGTGCTTTCCAGCACCCGTTCCAAGGACTCCAGAAAGGTTGGGTATTCTGTTTGGCGCAAAAGCGCACACAATAGTTAGGACCCCTTCCCGAACCCGAAGGCACAGGGAAACAACCCTTTCATCCACTGGGGTGAACTCCAATACATGAGCATAGAGCTGGGGAGCTATGCGTTAGCCTACACCTGCCCTCTGCCTCTCACCTGAAGCAACTCCAGCGTAGAAGATGGTCCAGCCTCCATCAAGGGGCAGGGTACAGAACAACTGCTTTGCGCAGAAGTGAGCCCAACTATATCTAGTCGGTACCTCTCGCACACGCTCAAGCTCCTTCCCCATCAGTGAGGTGACATCCCATGTGCCCCCCTGTCAGCTTTAGTGGTCGACGATTGGACCGCCAAGGCCCCTACCTTTTCCTGCTGCCTGATCAACAATTCGCCAGACCACTGCAGATTCCTCTGTGGGTGTTGTCATGGGTCTTATCCCAAGGGCGGACAGACCCATGCCCCTGCTTCAGGCTTAAACCATCCCCATGGATAACGGCCCAGCCACCAGACGCTCGCTGGCGGGCCCCTATCCCAGGCCCGGCTCCAGGGTGGGGCCCTGGTGACTCTCCGGGCAGGGTTTCGCGTCCTTGGTGTTTCTGCTCATCAGTGGTCATGACCATGATCTTTGTTTAAACCCTCCCCTAGGACCTGTTTGCCATGGGAGACCCTACCAGGGGCAAATTTGCCCCAACAACACAGTTCCTAGGATCTCTAGGGTACTCAAACCGCTCTACCACAATAAGGAGGCGGGATTTTCTAATCTGCTCTGTGCCAGAATTTTCTGGAACAGAGCAGAATTCATGGTTCCATCATCACAGCAAGTCGTCCACGTCCTGAAGCAGCAAAGCAGCCCCAAACCATCACACTACCACAACCATGCTTTACTGTTGGTATGATGTTCTTTTTATCAAATGCTGTGTTATTTTACGCCAGACGTAATGGGACACACATCTTTCAAAAAGTTCAACCTTTGTCTCGTCAGTCCACAGATTGTTTTTCCAAAAATCTTTGGGATCATCAAGATGTTTCTAGGCAAATGTCAGATGAGCATTTGTGTTCTTTTCGGCCAGCAGTGGTTTTCGCCTGGGAACTCTCCCCGTGGATGCCATTTATGCAAGGTCTCTTTCTTATCAACCATTAGTAATGAACATTATCCTTAACTGAGGCAAGTGAGGCCTGCAGTTCTTTAGTCGTGAATGCGCTCTTGGAGTAATTTTGGTAGGCCGACCACTACTGGAAACGTTCACCACCGTTCCCCGTTTTTTCCATTTGTGGATAATGCCTCTGACAGTGGTTCACTGTGAGACCCATATTCTTAGAAATGGCTTTGTAACCCTTTCCAGACTGATTGATTTCTATCACTTTGTTCTTTGCCATGATTGCCCAGTCTAATGCAGTGCTCCAGTTACAACCAATACTTCTTTACTTTCATCATGATCTCTGTAAGTCCATGCTTCATGGACTATGTGCAACTATACTTATCTTCTATGTTAAAGATCTCCGCCATATCTCTCACCAGATGATTGTTGAACTCCCATGGTTGGTGGTCAGAATGCTGCCTTCCACTGTACCGTGTGAATACCTCAATAATATGGAGATACCTCACGCCTAGTTTTAATTCATGTAGATCTACCGCCGCAGTTTTATTGTGCTGCGATGCCAGTGGTAGGCCAACACCTGGCTTTGGTTTGATTGTACTGTTTTTTTTTTTTTTTTTTAATGTCTCGTAATCCTCAACAATTCTCTCTAGAGTAATACTGCACTCTGCATCTCTATTACCCGCACTAGACTGCAATCTCTGTAGTCTGCCAAAGAAGCCTGACCAAACTGTCTATGAATTTTCCCGATTTTTTTTTTTGGTGCTTGGTCCATTTTGTCTGAAATTGTCAGTACTTCTTCCTCATTTTGTTCTATTTGAGTGGCATTTCTGCAGCAACCAGGACATGAGCATCACCTTGAATGCCCTTGTGTCTGTTGTCCATAATGTTGATACATTAATGGTCAGATTTTATAAAGTCATGTTTTACAGGTTGATTAAACATCACTGCACTTTATTTTCCATATCCAACATTTAACGTTCTCTTTCATTGATGTCTCGCTGAAACTACTGGACTCTTTGCTGGGGCAACTTCGATATCAATGTGGCATATCATCTCTAATTTTTGCAGGAATCTTCAACTTTTTGATGGAGTAGAGAACTTTTCTATTTCCAAACCTATAGGGTCAATGGCTGGATTTTCCAGTTTTCTCTGAGATTGTTTACCTTCTATTGTCTTAGTTCCGTTATGTAGCTTTTCGTCCACATACAGTCCTTGTGCAGGCTGTGTCTGTTATTGCTGAGCCAAAACACTCATGTCATGAAGATTTCCGCTTCAGTGGGTGCTTCTTTTGTGAACACAGTTTTGTTATTTTTGTTACTTATCTTCATTATCAGTCTTACACTCTTTGGTTAGCCTGACTTGCTCACCTTTATATGGACAGTCCTTAGTGCAGTGGTATGTGCTTTGACATAACGCACATTTTGACCTGCACCCATACTTGTCCATGGGGGTTAGTGCCTGGCAGCAGTTTCTTTTGCTGATCATTTTGGGACAATTGCTTGGCCCCGTGTCGTATTTGCTCTCTCACAAAGACAGTTTCCAAGGTAATTCCAATGTTTGAGGCAGGTGACTTTCCCCCAAAGATCCTGCCAACTTCATTGACACAAATGCAAAACCTGCACAGGCAGTCAGAGCTAGCTGTCGGTCCTATATGTCCAAACATGTAGTATCTGACAGTTTAAATGCTAATACTGCACCAGGAAGTTTTAGATTGTATTTGCACATGCACACTTAACTTTGCTTAAAATCAATGACATAATCCGTATAATAATAGTCTCTAATAACCCGATCAAAGTTGGTCTTTTGCTTATTTGAGAAACAAGTAATCCACTTTATCAGGCAAAGTTCTCATGTCAGTGTCTTTATTTAAGTATTTTACCAGTATTTGCATCGCTGTTCCTCTTGCTCTTCCCAATAGCGGCAAAAATTCTGCGAGTGCTTGCTTGCTTTTCTCAAGCTCCGGAACTCTCGTCCAAACCTCCTTCTTCCAGCTTTCGGAAGATTTGCCTCCAGTGAAGGTTGGTAGTACTTAGTATTTGCGAACCATCCTCCCCTACCAGGAGTAAACAATAATAACATACATAAAGTTCAACAACAACTCCTAATGGCAACCACCGCGTCAGCAACTTCCATCCAGACCCGTAAAAGCCTACCTTGTGTGGAATGGAAACCGCACATTATACAACACTCGGTTTCATCGTATTGCACTTAGTTTCGGACGACTAACATTTCTAACGACTATTTTGATAGTCGATTATTTATTTCAATAATCGACAGATTAATCGGATAAATGTTTTCTCCTGGTTAAGTAAAGGTTAAGTAAAAATAGAAATACATACACAATTGCTAAGTATTTTGCTACCAGCTTTTGAATTTAGGTTTGGGTTGTTTTAGACACACAAACTAACAATAAAGATGAATTCTTCTTTCCTAAATGTCTTTTAATAAACTTTACTTCCTTTATAACAGACTGTTACACTGTTGGTAAAGCAACGTATTTGGTTTATTTGCTGAACTGTAATTTAGTCCTTTCATGTTGCTTTACATCACTACTGCTACAAAAGGTAAATAACATAAAAATATATATTTAAACAATACAGCAGGTTCTCTGCGATCAAATCAAAACATCAATGTACATTTAATAATAATAATAATACATTTAATTTATAATGCACTTTTAGGAAAATAAACAAGAAAAGTAGAAAAGGGGCGACGGTGGTTCAGATGGTATAGCGGTTGTCCACTTATCTGAAGGTCGGAGGTTTGATCCACTGCCACTGTAGTCTACATGTCGAAGGGTCCTTGAGCAAGAAACAGAACCCTGAGTTACTCCCAATGGCTGTTCCATTGGTGTGTGAATGATGGCGTGAATGGTTAATGCTCCTGATGTGCATTTGGCGTCTTGCAAAGGAGCCTATATCATCACTGTCTGAATGTTTGTGTGAACGGGATAATGCTGACTTGTGTTTTAAAAGCGCTTTGAGCAGTCAAGCAGACTAGAAAATCACACATAAGTATTGCCATTTTACCATTTAAAAGAAAACATTCAGTTCTTTGTGCATCCTGTAGTTTGTTGGATACAGCCCACATTGGGCATGCACACACACACACACACAGAGAAGTGCACTCGGGAGGCAACAACACACTTTCAGCTGTAATGTGAAATGTCTCCATGAGAAATGCAATGTGTATGATTTTAACTTAAGGGCACATTTGTATGTAGTTAGTTATTTGGTATGCTTAACGTCATTAACAATTTACTACATTTGGCGCATACTACATTAGATTTCGGAGAATCAGTTAGAAATCTAACTGAAATCTAACGTCGATTAGTCGACTTAATCGGATTTTTGTCGATTAGTCGACTTAATCGGATTTTTGTCGATTAGTCGACGTAATCGGATTTTTTCCGATTACGTCGACTATTAGTTGCATGCCCTTTAACATTGAGCTAGCCAACTAGCTAGGTGTAAAGAGCCAACATGCATCCGCTTCAAATACTCCAAGATTATTGACGTGCTCCACACTAGGTCAGCTTTGCAAATCTTACAGCTTACAACATTTTTTGGCCGTTTTGAAAGGAGAAATGCTCCCATAGCTCGGATATTTTCTGTCCCGATGGTCTTGCCATTGCGCTAATGTTTACTTCCTTCTTATTACGCGGTGTCAGAGGTGACCGGTGACGTCATTGACTATTAATTTCGTCGATAACTGATTTTGTTATCCTTTTTTTCGATTACGTCGACTATTCGTTGCAGCCCAAATCTTGTCCATGCACACGGATTAGTAAACAGAGTGCTTAGATTCGTAAGAAATTAGTGAATTCTCTGAATTCCACATTCAGCTGCATTTTCCCTAAGACGGACATCTAGTCCGTCTAGTCCGACAGACATCTAGTCCATCTTAGGGAATGCAAAAACGTTTTCCCCCATTAAAGCACAGTGTAGTTTGTTATAGTAATTTCTCACTTTTATCAGTAGACTTTTCTTTTGGATTCATCCTGTCTTTTCATTCTTAGTGGCAGACAGCTTTTCTCCTTGAAAATATGCTGGTCTCTCCTTTTCTTGCCCTCACTCTTACTTTCAGCTTCTGCATAACAATAAAATAAAAATATTGCAGAATCGTTGTAGTTAAGAGCGACACTGGACTAGTTTTTTTGGTTGAAATGCCTGACCCTAGTGGGGTGCTCCTGAATAGACAATTATAAAGATATTATTTGAACGTTTCATCTTCTGTTTTCCATATCAGTGCATGTGGTCATCGCCACACCTGGCAGAATCCTGGACTTGATAAAGAAGGGCGTGGCAAGGGTGGATAAAGTCCAGATCATGGTGATGGATGAGGTAAACGGGCTGAAACACCGTCTCATAATCACTCACTAATTTCAATTAGGCTCTTATTTCAAATTGGCCTAAATAAGTTTGGTTTTAGATGCGAGAAATACTTGGCCTTTTTTTTTTTAACTGTCTCCTTTATCTCTTTAGGCGGATAAGCTGCTTTCTCAGGATTTTGTGGTGCTCATTGAGGATATCATCAGCTTCCTGGCCAAGAGCAGGCAGATCCTGCTTTACTCCGCAACCTTTCCCATCAGTGTTCAGAAGTTCATGGTGAGTAGGCAGTTCAACTGTAGTATACCATCTTAATCAGTTCTGCCAACAACACAGCATTTGATTTTGTTTTATACATATAACTTCTTGAAATCTAACGTGTGTTAGGACTAGACATGGAAATTCTTCTTAAAGTTCATTGAAGGTCAAACAAAGGTAAACAGTAAAAAAAAAAAGTTTAGAAAGTTCAAGCTTCCAGGCTGACAGTTGAGCAGGGCCATTGCTCGACCGGCTGATGTCAGCTCCTTCTTTCCTCACTGCGTGCAGTTTGTGGCTGGTAGCAACTGCACGGCAAGAAAGAAAAAAGGCTCTTAACTGTCAGAGTGATGTAAAGGAACACATTAACACTCTATCCAGTCAAAAGAAGCTAGCTTACCTTGAATTCTCTCTTCAAAATAGACATGTCATGCTGTCCAAGCTGTCCTAGTCACTTACGAGTCCATATACTCCGGCGCCTTTTTTTTTTAAGGATGTTTCGGCACACAGGATTGCAAAAATGATTAAGACTGCTCATTTGTCAATTCATTTGATGGCTCACAGACAAACTTTTTCATGCTTCTGAGTTTTCAAACAAAACTTTATCGCCAATTGTTAGTAGTGACAACGGGCTGCAGGAGACGACCGGCCATACGGTGTGAGGGCTCAAGTCACGGGCTAGTTGTACAGTGAAAGGGCATCTTTAGAGATCCAAGCCAATAACTGAAGATGCTTCAAATCTGACTCCTGACTGTATCAACACAGTTGCAGTTACAATTTAAGCTTAGTTGCAAGTGTCTGGTATTTCAATATACTATTACTTTTATACCGACATCACAGCAGTGAATCATGTGTGGGTCCTATATTTTTTCCGTCCGCAATCGCAATTGGAGCCAAATTGGACTTGTGCTTGGACTTGGATGTGTGCTAAATCTTATGGGGATGTGATAATAAAAGACTGTTTCTATCAGTTAATGAGTGTTAGGGAAGTGAAAATACTACGTTTGCCCCTATGGTTCCTGACAGTTTTCCTTAAATGGTGTCGCCACTGTTCAGTCCGAAGGACAAGATAGCCTGATCTGGTAGTTTGGCTGAGATCGTAAACATATAATGGTCCTGATGGCTCTGAAATGGGAAGATTCTGGCCTAAGACTCCCTCCTAAGTGTGCCGGGATCTTCTTTTATAACAGATCTGCCTGTGATAAACCCATATATTTACATATTACAACTTAGACCGCTCAAGGTAATTCCTTTTCTTCAACTGTTCGGAAGACAAGGTTGTTTTTTTTTATCAATGAGAGACGCCCAGAAAATTATGCTCTTGACTTGCTTGCACCATAACCTATTGTCTGTCCTTTTTCTAGGCAAAGCATCTAAAGAAACCCTATGAGATCAACCTGATGGAGGAACTAACCCTGAAAGGCATCACTCAGTACTATGCCTACGTTACAGAGAGGCAGAAAGTCCACTGCCTCAATACACTCTTCTCCAGGGTAAATCACTCTTCACCCTCCTGCTTTAAACTAATGGTGTTGCAACACAGCCATTCTGTTTTATCCTACAATGCTGTAAGTAATGATTATTTGGTGGGAAAATATCTAAGGCTGGAATTTAAACCTCCCAAAACATCTTGGCTAACATCCTGTTCCAGTTCCCCTTTCACACGTAAATTGACCAACTTGGATATTGATCTAACTCGAAAACTAAAAGTTAATGTATTGATTGAAACGTTTGATTTTCCTTCTTTGCTTCACAGCTTCAGATCAACCAGTCAATCATCTTCTGTAACTCGACTCAGAGGGTGGAGCTCTTGGCCAAGAAGATCACTCAACTGGGTTACTCCTGCTTCTACATACATGCCAAAATGATGCAGGTGAGGAAAAGGAGCATCTAAGAGAATTGATGCCTTTGATGGCCACTAGTGAGCTGGATAGATATTTCAATATCAAACAAATTAATCTGAATTTGTATTCATAGTTATCACGCATTATATATATATATATATATATATAAACTAATTATCTTTAATGGACAAAACAACACAAAAAATTACTTTCAAATAATAACATCAATAAATGGGAATTAATACAGTAGTGGAATGAGAATTTTTCTTTAATGTATTTTGTCCATCTTCACAGTTTCTTTTCACTCTAAACTCTTGGTACTAAAGACAAAGTGGCATAAATGCTTTATGCAGGATTTTTTTCTGGTTCTGTGTCCTAGAATGTTTTCTGTTTTTGTTTTAAGGAATATAGAAACCGTGTGTTCCATGACTTCAGAAATGGACTGTGCAGAAACCTTGTCTGCACTGGTGAGTATCTCTTTGTCTCAGTGTCTGCTGTTGACTGACATGTCTGAAAACCATTTTTCCCAAAGAGATAGAGAGCCTACAATCTAATTCTCCTCCACAAGATCTTTTCACCAGAGGTATCGACATCCAGGCTGTTAATGTCGTAATCAACTTCGACTTCCCTAAGAATGCTGAGACTTACCTCCATCGTATTGGAAGATCAGGTACGACGGCATCGTTTATTATATAAGTATGTACCGATTCATTAGGTTAAAGCTTTACCTTCATCGGAAAACATTATTTTTTAAAGAAAATCTTTGAAGGTTGAATCCAAAGCAACAGGACTTTTGATTAGGCTGGAAGACGCCCAATTAGAAAGAAATTCCCCATGTAAACTCTCTTTTCTAAATGAGAATGTCTTTTACAATTACAATTTTATTCAGTTGCACAGTTATAGATTGAAACCCCCTGTCAGAACAACTGTTGGGAAGAAAAACACAGCATATGAAGTGTAGACCAGAATAATCCCTGGTCAGCGCATGACCGGCGGTGCGTGTCTCATGCACAATGCTTGCATTTAATGATCTACACCATAGCAGAGAGTTTATTAATCAAACTTAGCAAATTTATATAGCAAATTTCAATACAAATTAGATGTTATTGAGTGTGCTTTACAGGTGATTGACAGTGAGAAGAGAAATTTAAATTCAGTAGTTGTAATGAAAGAGATGAATAAGCCGATGCATTAAGAGAAATAGAGCTAAGACGATAAAATGTGAACTTAATACATTCAAAATATAAACACTGCTACTATTACTAATAATTAAAAAAATTACATGAAACAAATTCAATTTAAAAAATGGAGAATAATAAACAATAATGGAATCAGGATCAAAATGGCAATAAAATCATAGTAAATATTGACATAAATAGGTAATATTAATAGTTATAGAACACTACATAAAAGCCAGAATAAAAATATGGGAATGTTGTTCACGTTTGATCTTATCTACATTTTCAGCTCCTTTCAAGGTCCTCTGGAAATTTTGTTTAAGAGCTTTCTTTCACTAAAGCTGCATCATTTTTTTGATGCGCTTATTTCCCACATAATAGCTTTAACATCTCTCCCCAGACGGTTTCATTATGATCCACATCTGGATTCCCATTATGCTAATAATTCAAATAATGCCTCAGCAGGCAATCACGACCACTCTATCCCTAACCACTCGAGATGAATCATATACACCTGCATTAGTTATGCACGGCCAGCTGCATATGACTCAATGTACACTTACTGGAGGTTTAATATCCCTTACTACCCGTCAGTCAATACGAACCGAAGAAGACTCTTGGATGAGAGGTGAAATGTCTTCAAGCAGAAACAGGAGTCTAGTGCCTTGGATTCAACCCACATGGATCCCCCTGAAGTACCTATGAAGCTTTCTTGTTTACACTTTTTTCTCAATCTCCCATGTGCTTACAGTGGAAGTAAGCCTGCGCTATTATCAAGTTGTTCCTTTGTTCATTAAAAGCATCACAATAACTGCAAAATATGCTGGCGCCAATCTCACATAAAACACTTCATACATTGCTTGTCACACAACTGTTGACTACTGTTCCGATTAAATGCGTCGCCGCATGTCAACACCAATTCCGATTAGATTGATGTGTTAAGCAGGCAACCGGGATATATGTTTGTGATAGATGGGCTACACATCTCCATCACGGCCTTCAAAACAGCTTGGTTTTAAAAGAACTGAGACTGGACTTAGGCTGCTAAATCAGTTTGAGAGAGAACATGGCAGAACTTTGAATGAGTTACATTTTTATCACAAAAGTAAGCAGATCATATTTTCGGTAAGGAAAACCATACCTATATAGCGGTGAAAGTACATCGTATTCAACATTTACAGCTTGGTTTTTCCGCTTGTTTCAAAGTTTTTTATAGATTGCCATTCCCAATGTATCTATGTAACAAACATGCAAAGGAGCAAAATTGCATTTCTCAAGATTAGTATATTGAAACGAGAACAAAATAGAAAAAGCAATCGGACCGCAAGCATCTACGAATGATTTTATTTTGATTAATTTCATGCAGCTACCTCCATTCATTTCTAGCCTGTTTTCACTTACACTTCCGACTTCAGTATCTCTGTTCAGCCCACTGAGCGTCAAGGTAATAACACTGCTTCAAACATCTTGGTTATTTTATTTCAAATGCTGCTACACACGTTAAGTCGGCAACATTTAACCACCTCTATATATGCCAAAACAATCAAACAAATGCACAGAGGAAAAAAGATAACCTCCTTGGCAGAGTAATAAATAAACATCATGCCCAACGAACCCTCATTTAAAACCAATTCAAGACAATAAAAGTGGCAGATAAAAGACACCAGCAATATGCTGGGTTAGTAAAGTAAATCAGTTCAATAATTAAGATTAGCCACACAAACACAATTTAAAAACGAGACTTAAATGTGCGGGACATAAAACCACATTATGCTCTCCAAGAGAGCTTGACAAAATGCCAAATAAGCTTGGTTGGCTAAAGATTTTGAAAGACAAATGGATACATAGTTGGGAAAAACACATCTACTTATCTGCCTGGTGTTGTTACATCTGTTTTGAGAAATCTACAGAAAGGTGTTGAAAAGGATGGAATTTTGAAAAGGGAAACGCAGAAAAACCCAAATTAATCGATGTGTTAATGGATACCCAGTTGTGATATAAGCTCAGTCAAAGGGAATTTGTACGTTGAACACATTCTCCTACACTCAGGACGGTTTGGTCACCTGGGCTTGGCCATCAACCTGATCACCTCAGAGGACAGATTCAACCTGAAGACCATTGAAGAACAGCTGGTGACTGACATCAAACCCATTCCGGGCAGCATCGACAAGAGCCTCTACGTGTCCGAGTGCCACTCATCCAGCACCGACTGTGATGGGGAGGAATCTGAGGGAAAACGAGGACATCAACCGAACAGTACCTAAAACAAGTAAGACAATTTTGAATATTTTTAGCCTTCTTTAAAATTCTAGATTAGCATCTTAATTTCTGCCTGATACTTATTTGAATTTATTTTCCTTCCCCACAGGAAAAATGGACACAGCCGAATTTTGCTGCACTTACACACAGGCTTCAAGCAACTCCTCAGTTTCGTATTTCTCATGTTTTCAGAACCTGATGTAATGTAAGAACAAATGTAATGTCTGTTCTTTAATTTTTAACATTTCCTTGAAGAGAGCCGCCTATTTCTTTTAGTTAACTCAAACCAGGAAGTTAAACTCAGTTGTTTTGCACCAACTTGAACCATCCGTCCTATAATGAATTTTGGTTTGACAGTGGGAAAAACCATTTTGAACCCCTTGTTCTTGGAGACTGTTATCATTGCCAGTAGTGATGTAGGTCTGTTCTTACAGTTTCACTCTTGGTGCACGTATGCCACCCATCCTTCTGTCCTATTACACTGTTGTAGTCACTTAAGTGCCTTTCTTACTCCCATGTGCACTCACCTATAACCTGCTGTTTTCTGGCATGCCGCAGAGTATGAGCACAACTAATAGTAATTTCATTGAAATGTGAGTTTAATTAAATCTCCATTATGCAAGGAAATAGACCAGAGCACACCCTTTCTAATGGAGGTGCGATGAAACTTAGTTTAAACTCCATCCCGAATGTGAATGTTTATTTTGAATATGAACGTTGCAATAAAAAATGGCAGCTTTACTGTGTGACTGTTTCCCCCTTCTAAATAATACATGAGCAGAATTGAAATCGGAAGACACAAGCCCCTGTACTGATTTGTGGATGTTATCCTACCACGACACACAGCGGAGGAAAAAAAAGCATCCTTGTGCTTTAATGTTCTCCCACAGACGTCTGCCGTATTTTACATAAAAATAAATCCTCTCGTGCCGGTGAATAGACACATGAGCCTGCAGTAACTAGTGGATGATAAACGACAGGACTGGATGGGTTCAGAACAGTTTTCTTTGCCACATTTATCGTTACTGAGCTTAAACATAATAACATATGCATAGGTCAAAACAACTTCTTTTTTTTCTTCTTGAAGTTGGTGCAAAACAATTACGTTTTCAAGGGTTTTATTTTCCCCTACTTCTGATTGGATTGTTGATTGCATACATTAGCAATTTAGCAAATCCCAAAGGGGCAAAACTTTGTGTTTTAAGCCAGATCATGACTATGTTGAAGTAGGTGAATGAATTAGTTGCCAGTGCGTCCCAAGCTCCAAAGCATATTGGACTGTTGTCCTATGTTTTGCTGCTGTTGATAATTCTAAACTCCTGTTAATGCTTTTGATGTGATGAAATGTTTTCATGGACCACATCAGGGTGCTGCAACGTGCTCAGTCTCTAAAGGACCACCTTCGATTGAACTCTGATTCCATTTAGAACCATACATAAGTGTTCTCTTTGCAGCAGCTGGAAGGTATGTGAGGGCTGAGCTCCGTGTTTGATAGCAAAATTGTAGCATCTTTGAACTTGACTTCTTTGTATTGTCCTCCTTTTACTAAAAAAAAAGACATAAAGAGTACTTTTGCTTCTAAAATGTTGCTTACAGCAGTTTGGAGGGCAGGACTGTGAGGCTTTAGCACTGGGTAAATTCAGGTTGTGTATTTTTTGGTGTGTTGGAAGAAGTCAAGTGTTTTAGCAGATGTTCGCCGGGCATCTGTAATACTTCACTTCTCTCGGGTACTAAGAGCATATACAAAAGTTTTCATTTTAAGTTGCACTCCTCACAATTACGCATTTTACATTTGCTTCAGATTATAAGTGCCGGAGGGAGTGTTTACTTCTACAGGGCAGTTGGTGGGAAGTGTTGAAGCACTGTGATGCTCTAGAACCTGTTCCATGTTTGTGTGGAATTTGTTTTCAGCAACTCATACTAAAGATAAAAAAAATTGGAATGAATCAAATTGAGGAAGCAAAATTAGGAATGATGTATTGTCGACACTCTTCGTTTACAATTATACAAAACGAAATTCTTTGCTGCATCTGCGGAGGAGGTAAACTTTTTCCCTTCAAATAGATTTTCAGGTTTTACACTGAAGCAAAACCAAAGTGTGTGAGAGAGATAGGCAACTGTTTGAACAAGGTCCGTCTGTTTTAGAGCTGAATGACTGCGGTGGGTGTGTCTGTTTTGAGTGTCAGAAATGGCATGAAGTGTGTGTGATATTGTTTAAGGCTGCATTTTCTTACAAATCAGTGTGTTTACATGCAGCTTCAGCTAAACTCCAAATGTTTGGATTCACGGCTAGTCTTGGAAAAAAAACAAGACATAACAGGAGGACCCAGAAACAACTTGATTACTGATGGTAAATGATGAGACTAAAACTGTCCTGTTAAAAGTCTGAAGCTGCATTAAAAGCATTTTTTTTTTCCCCGTGTTCTCATGTGCAGACAGGTGTTTTTGTTGATGTAAGACGTCTTAAATATCAGTATGGATGTAAGCTGTCATCAGGGATGTGATTTTTGTTTTTCTATCTCTTGCTTTTTCCAGCAGTTGATGTTTGTGGATGTAAATCTCATTTGTAATGTGTTACATATTGTTTTCTGATGTTATGTCTTCCTGATCACATCCCTCAAATCCCATAATCTCCTTTGTTAATACGGACATTTATGAATATACGTATTAAGACTGGTCTGGAATTGCTCATGTTTATTTTTTGGAAAGAGGTTACTTTGATAATATCACTTAATTTCTACATTCTACCCTTCTGCCCGAAGAACCAACCTTTAAAGCAAGAGTTATTTTTGTAGCTCAAGCCATATGTTCTGAATGATATTATTTACTCACCAAAGACGTTAACCGTCAGAACGAGAAACCTTGCAATGATGCTCAGGTTTGGTAAGAAGAGATTTCTGGTGCCCAAAAGAACCAGTGTCAGGAGTTGCAAAATTTGATTTCTGATTTTTGTTTTTCACAAAGGAGGTTATGGTGAATGCATTTATGAATGTTGAGTGACTTGTGTATTCTGGCTGGTTTGTTGGAGTGCTGGGAGGTTGAAGGGATTCCTCCTCCCCCAACAAAAAAAAATAGCATTTTCAGATTTTGCATATTCAAATTTTGTTGAATTATCAGGAAAAAAAATTATTAGAGATTAAATGAGTAATTGCAGCTGAGCTGCCCCTCATATTTGTACTGTGCATTCCTAAATTGAATTGGATCTTAATTTGCTGCTCTAATATACACTCAACCACATTCTGGGGATTTCAGCCAAACTTGATGATAAATTGTGCAAAACCTGATGCCTAAATTACAGCAGTATTATCCCCAGTAATATTGGTCGAAAACAGTTGTGTGAAGACTCTATATTGGCTCCCCAATTTTTTTATTTTTTTTATTTTTTTGTGCCCACAAATTTTGTTTTCCCTATCGTGCATAGGAAGGAGTGTTAAGGAGCATACATATAATGAAAACCTTCCTGTGTTTGGTTTTGATTGGATTACCAGTCTCCACTGTATTTTGGCCCTGTTAAAATATATTTAAGCCCAATTTTTGGACTTGTAAAAGCCAGACTCCAATGTTAAGAAGTATTTCTCTCCCTCCCTTATATTTTTTTCATGCCATTAGAGTAAACTCAATGATTTAGTGGTGCTGCAAAAAGTTGTTGTTCATTTTTAATGCTTTTGTTGTAATTTCCTTATGAAATGCATTTAAAAGAGTCATAAGGTCTCAACTGTTGATCACTGTCCTCCACTCTTGTAACATGGAAAACATCAAGGGGTATAAATTCAATAAATTGAAGCTAAATTTACAAAGATTGGTGTATTTTTATTTATTTTTTTAAATGTTCTGCCTTATTACAATCCCATCGGTTTGCTTGGATCTCTCCAGGTAGTCCGGCTTTCTCTCACAACCAAAAAACATGCAATTTATGTGAATTGGTGAATGATTTATCCATAGGATTGAAAGTGAGCAAGATTGGTTGATTGGCCCTGTGATGAACTGTTGAATTGTTCAGGGTGTACCACACATCTCACCAAATATACCCCCTCCACGACCCTGAACAAGATAAGTGGTTACAGAAAGTAGATTGATGGATTACGTTATCAAATGATTCCAACTGAAACTGGTGACTGCAGTTGTCATGCATCTTTAATCACCAACGGGTAAAATATTCACATAGGTATCTGCAAACAATAATTTTCCATATATATTTGTGACCAAAATTACGCAATCCCAGTAGATACTGGGTTTATAGGGAAAACTATTCTGATTTGATTTATTTTGGTCATATTTACATTTCTCCCATTCTCATAGGCACACATGCATATTTACTAGGGGTGTAAATCACCAGTTTCATCACGATACCATATATTGATTATTTGTGCAACGATAAATTTGCCGATATCACAAAGTCTACCAACGATATGATTACGGTTCGATTCACGGTGCGATATCATGAAACCCATACCTTAATGAAAAATTAAAAAGCAATTTTGACGTGTTTTAGAAATTTTATGACGTAATGTAATAACAAAGAACAGAGACCTGTGTTTCAGGTAGTTTCAGGTTGTAAAGTGCCACATTTTTCTTGTATAGATGTCTTGTGAAAATGTTTTTTTTTTTTCTTAGTTAAAATTAAGGACCCCTGATTACCTTTATATCATCTATCAAATCATCTTTATTTATATAGCGCCAATTCACAACAACAGTTGTCTCAAGGTGTTTTCCAGAAAGAGCGGGTCTAGACCAAACTCTTATAATAAATTATGAACACAAGTGTCTACATTAATGATTCATGACATTGTATTTACATGGTTCTGATAAGTGCTCTACTTGGTGGTTTACAGTGATCAAACTCTGAATATTTTACACCTTACAGAACAAAACTTCTACAAAGAGCTGGGGTTTTCTGTAAAAAGCCACTCATAAGGTCTTCTGGACAATATATATTTTTTTGCATTCACCAATTTCTGATATCTTAGAGCTCAGCATCTCAAAGACTTTTTATAGTTTAAATGACAAATGTATGATTAGTGAAATGGTTTGTTTATTTGTACAAACTTGTTTAGTGTTTGATTATGGTCACGCCGTCAATGCTGATTATGTTAGCATGCATATGGCAAGTCCCATTATATGTTACCATCAACCTAACGGACATCTGGAAAACAATAAGCACAATGGGAACTCCGAGTGTTCCCATAGTTCCGCAGCCCTGTGTAAAGGTGTTTCTTAAAAAATACGATGTACAGCTATATTGGTATTTTGAGTTTCCATAGATTTGATTGGATCGTTGTTCAACAAACCAATGTACCGATAGGGATTGTTACACCCCTAATATTTACATATGTACATGAAACAGAAGTTCATATACAAATACATACATTCACATACAAATTCATATAGTCTAATTTATTTGTTTTTTTACCGAAAAGGTGTTGGCTAAAACTACAGTTTATTATGCCTAGCATTTTCACATACCAAATTTTATAGTTAAAGAGCTCAATAAATTTTTTTTACCAACTCAAACAACACGTAGAACGTTTACTGATGACCATAGTGTTAAAATCATTCAACCCTTTAATTACAATCATCTTCAGAACATTGTTTAAACTCTTTAATAGCTGCAAATGTGATGCAAAGCTACGCACTAGCTTCTGGTTGCATTCCTGTAAAATGCTCGATAGATCGCCAGTTCTGTTACGTTTCTAGTTTATGTGCTGCACCTGCCATTTTCAGATTCGGCAAGAGATTTATTATTTGTTACAAGTTTTGCGACTGACAGCTGCTTTAGAATGTTCCAAGACTTCGTCTGAAACCAAGCCATGAAGTATTCTCAGGTTTGCTTGGAATCATTGTATTTTTGGGTGTCCAATGATGCCCAAGTTTCGACTGTTACAGATAGCAAAATGTTTTATTCTAAGATTTCCTGGTCCCTGATGGAAGCCATCTTCTCTAGGCACTGCCTAGAGAAGATGGCAATACCAAGCAGTGGCATGGTATTACTCTAGATCAGAGCAATACCAATCCACTGCAATGCTTCACTTTCTTTTCAGCATCTGCTTCATTTGTCCTCCTCCAGACATCTATAGACTCCAAGGGTTTCAGTTGTTTTTATTGCTATGCAAAACAGCATTCCAAAACTTCTTTATCTGATAAAAATGGTTCTGAGTTACTGGAGCTGACTTTTCTTGAGATTATACGTCCTGCACCTAATGCAATCAGCAGTGGGGAACTTTTTGACGTTGAAATGAAATCTGCTGAAAATTTTTGCTTTTAACGGACAAAATGTTGAGTCTCTGCTGAAGTAAGTATATGACAATTGCAATAGTGTTTCAACATCGTATTTGCAAATATTTACCTGTATCTTCTTGTTTCGGCTGATCCCTTTTATCTCCACAGCGGATCAGTTTTGTGGAGGATAACGACGCTAGGGATCAGCACTAGCAGTAACTGGCTTGGGAGCACTTTCTGGCTGGATAGTAATAATTGCCTTAATGAAGGATGATATTCAGGGTGTTGAATAATTTTGGAAATACAATTTAAAAGTTTTAAAAAATGTTAAGCTTTGGGTGAAGAAGGGGACGGTTTACAATATATTCTCTTCATTGACAGCCTTTCAGGTATGCACAGCTTCACTTCTTAGGAAGACAAGAAAATGCTCTTGCACATCAAGAAGCAGTTGAAGAGACTCCATCTGTTGTTGGTTTTCAGGTATCAGTGCACAGCATTATTAACTTTCAAAAATGCCAATTAACTTTACAATGGAGTTTGATTGTTTTTCCTTTAAGGTTGTGTTATGCACATCCAGGTTTTTAGTGAGCTTAGTCTTGAATACCCTGAGGTTGTTTTGACCTTGAAGATTTTAATTATCTTTAGTTTATTCATTTATTAATTTTTTAAACTTAATTAGAACAATGATCAAAATACTGTATACAACAAGTAAACGTATTCCCCTAACTCAAGTACACTCATTCCTCAGGAACATCAAGTGAGACATGTGCTGAAGATGGTGAAATCATGGAAGGCCACTGGACCTGATGAAGTACTTGGCAAAGTACTTAAAGCTTGTGCTGACCAGCTGTTTAAACAAACACAAATTAATGTAATGAAAACCAAGCAACATTTATATATTGCTGCCATTACACAGAAACAGTAACAATAAGATAATCACAAAGTGCATTAAAACATTTTTTATGCACTTTGTGATTAAATAGTGCACAGAACCAGAACTACAGTGCAGTAGCAACACGATTCTTTTCACTTTTGAAAGAACAAAATAAGGATTTAAAAAATGTCTGGACAAGGAGCATTACAAAATGCATAAAAACAGAAAAGGTGAATCATTGTACAGAACCACAAGTACAGCACAATAGTAACAATTAGATTTTTTTCCCTTAAAGAACAAAATTAAGATTTTGCTAACATCTGACTCTGGCACATCATAAAGTGCATTAAACTGAATAAAAAATATAAGTTCACAAACCTATTGCAAGTGAAAACAATTAACACACATGCATACAATGCATACAATCCTACCGTACACCGAGGCCATGAAAATACATTCGTTTTAAATTACATGTGTGATAAGGCATGACTTTGTTACACATCCAACATTATGTTCATAACTACATATGAACTACAGCTACTCTGTTGAATTTGTTAGTGGGAGAAACGATATGTTTTGTTTTGAACGAGAGCAGTGACTTTTGATACGTAAGGTGACAGTGTAATCCGAAGACATTGCTGCAGAGTACTCTCTGTTAAGACGCAACAAGAGCTGCTTTTTATTGAGTTCATGTGTGAAGAGCTTCATTCACATGTGTATGTTGATCCAAATGTACTGAGCACCGTGATTGATACCTTCTTAACATTAGGGAACTGGTGTTTGTTGACATCACTCCAAAATTTTGCAGGCCCATTAGTAAGAAGCTCCTGTGACATACTAATCGCAAGCTCTATGACCTAGACCCCATCTACCTGCGCCTGGATTAAAGATTTCCCAACTTACCCCCCACAAACCGTAGAAATCTGTCCCCTCTGCTCCTCCATACCCTCAGAATCCGCACCGGCTCCCCCCCAGGGCTGTTTGATGGGGGTTTGCAATATTGCAAAGTTTTGATCATAATTATGATCATAATAAAACACAGGACAAATATTTCAGGTAAATAAAAAATACTTTGTATTAATTAACTCAATATCTGCAATTTTATTAACAAACTCAATTTGCAAACATGAAATCTACATAAATGTATTACCGGAGAATTGAGAACTGAGAAATGTTTTAAATTTAAATTTTACTTTTTAAGTTAAGAGTTTTTGTTCATAAACAATATAACAATATATGAATATAAAAATATAACAATATCAACAATATGACAAAAAATTCCCTTTCTTTACATAATTGTTTGTGTGTAAAAAGTCAATAGTGCAAATTAAAAAAGAGCCCAACTACTATTGGCTCTCATTCACGTTTGTGCTGTGTTGAAAGAAAGCTATAATAGCACGGCATCTATGCTTTAAATAAGATCAGGGAGAGACTTAATGGAGTCTTTTACTTCTAAATTTAATGTGAGAGCAAAACGTGGAAGATGTGCACCTGCTTTGCGCACAGCATTAATCATATTGGCACCATTGTCTGCGATTACAGCTTCTGGCAGTTATGCCCCATTCATCTCTGATTCTTTTTAATCCTGAGCAAATGTTGTTAGCATTGTGTTTTCCTGAAAAACTACTGGTTTTCAGGACTACTAGGACATATGCTTGCATTTTCAATTTCTCATCAATGATATGGCATGAGATAGTTAAATAAGCCTTTGTGACTCTTGATGTCCACATATCCATTGTGAGTACAGCACTGTTTGCAAAATCAAGAGATTTTAACTCATAAAGCTTTTTTCACTTTTGAGCGAAAATACCAGCACTGTATGAATACAGTGCTGGTATTTTCCCTCCAATTAAATTTTTCCTACTTGGAATCTTGTAGTGATAATCTATACAAAATTCCTAAAACCCTCATCTTCAACAACAGAGAGAGGTTGTAGGTCCTTTACAGTCATTTCAGCAAGGCTCCTTGTGATATCCATAGCTCTTGGAGAATCACTTAGGTGAAATAACAAAATAGTTAAGTCTTTTACATATCTGCATGTAGCCTAAATATAGGAATAATAATGTTCCTTTGCGATTAACACAAAAGGCTTATTATATTCAGCCATATTCATATTTCAGGTTTGAGGTATATATCTTTATATAGGTATATATTTTTCAGTTACAATAAAATAATTGATATAGATTTATTTGAACTGGCTGACTATATTACATGACTTTCTGTACAGTCTATATTTATCAGTCTGCTAAAATTACCACTATTACTACAATTTCACTTAAAAATAAGACACCAATTTTGAAACCATCCCTTTATTTGATTCTTCCTTTGTATAGGGCATCAACAGTTCCTCGGTTTTAGCTGGTTCTTCACATATATTTTCCCATTCCTTATGTTTCTGAAGATAATGTCTTAGTTGTAAGAATTTATAAAAGGTGTCTACTATTAAACTAAATTACTGCGAAAGTTGTTCAAAGATTGCATAGTTTGACTTTTTAACATTTGTCATCTATAAGTGCATTATAAATTAAATGTATTATTATTTATATTATTATGAATTAATCCTTTGCTTGTACATTTATCCGTTTACTATCGTAAATGGTTAAAAGTCTGGATTTTTTATTGGATGGTTCACAGAAATATTTCGTCCAACTCATGGTTCCTCCAGTCATCCAGTGGTCCACATTCAGGCCCAGTGTGGTAAACTTTTGAACTGAGTCACAGCGACACCTGCTGTTGTAACGCGTGAACTACAAAGGACCTGTGTGTGTACAAAAAAAAGATGCTCGTGTACAAGTTGCACGTCTCTGATGCGGTAAATTTCTGCCAAAGGTCAAATGTTTGTGCCAAAAGTCACGTGTGGTTTTTCGTTTTGTAGGATAGATTTTCTTATACTTGTAAATAAACATTTGTACTTGTATGACATGCTGCAGTTTGTACTACGTCCGTAGCACGTTTTGTGTTTGCAAAACATAAAACATTTGTTTGTCAATCATGTTTTTCCTTTGCAAATCAGATTGTGTCTGCTCGCAAATCACAGACTTTACTCGCAAAATCACACTCTGCTCGCGGATCACACGCTCTTTCCTCGCGAATCGTGTTGCGTTTGTGTGGGGACATTTGGCAGCAATTAATCTCCATATGTAACTGCACGCTGGGAACAACTCACAGCATAGCAGGGGCGGAGGGGAGGCCCAAAGTGAGCATGATCGAAGTGAGAGGATCGGTGTTCTAACAACCATTAAGATGTAATGGGAGTTGTGTACTGAATGTAGTGAAGAGAAACTGAAACTTAAGTATCGATCTCATCACACAAGTATTGATCAATACCGATACCAACGTTGGTATCGATACACTCGATATTTATATCGATCTGCCAATACCAGCAATACCGTGTGCTGGGTCCACTCCTTTAGGGATGTGGACTCCCTAAAGCACACCTATGACAGTACCACCATCCACCCTTCCACCACACAGGGGGAGATGAGTCGGCGTACAGAGTGATGCTCCGGGACAAACCTGAAACTCAATATAAACTAAACCAAAGAAATGGTCAAACACTTTAGAAGGCATAGAGCAGAACCTGCCCCTCTTCACATCTACGTGGCCTGCATATAAAGGGTCTCTACTTTCAGGTTCCTGAGAACCTCCATCTCTGAGGATGTGCCCTGGTCGGCTAACATTTCAGCGTTACAGGAAAAAGGCTTTGAAGTGACTGCACTTCCCGAAACTCCTCAGGAGAAGCAGACTGAAGGTGAGGATGCTGATGACCCTTTAATGCTCCACGGTAGCAATAGAAGGCATGCATACTGGCATGCTGTATCACGGTGTGGTATTTCGGCTACACAGGAACTGACAGGAAAGCTCAACAGTTTTATTTTCTGTTTTTCTAAATTATTTGTTGTTGTCTTATATTCATTGGTTGTGTTTGTATTGTAGTCTGTTTTCAATTTGTCTTTTAATTTGCAACAATCAGAAGTAACACTCCACCACTGTTTGTACAATGACAATAAGGGCTTCAACTTCCACTACACAGAACTGCAAACAGTTATACTTAAGATACAACATAAACACAACAAAATAACCCAAAATATGCCAGCGGAAACAAACACTTAAATAAATAACTCATAAAGCTTGAAGTAATTTTATGTTTTGTTTGATATAGAGAGTCAACTCCAGAATAGTTTGCTTTGTATTTGAAAATTTGGATCTGTAAATAGAAGACTTGGTTAAAATGATGAGCAAATTTATCATATAATACCGAGAGGAGAAATGCATATGCAAAAAATTAATTTTTCCAACATAATGTAAAGAGAAGATGGATGTGATCATTGATGAAATATGACAATTCACTCCACAGCTGTTTTGCGTGTTTATGTAACCGTTGGGATTCTGCGTTGTGTGTTCATAATTCTTGGGACCGTGAATGTCTTTGGAGATTCTCTCCGTTTATTGTCTGTAAACACAAAAAGGAAATGTGCTTTATTGTACAAGAATACGATCCGTCTAGCTATTAACTAAATTAAATTGAAAAAAAGAAATGGGGGCCGTTAAGGCAATAGCTTCTGTTCGCCAAGTACTGAAAAAATCAAATTGTAACTACATCCACAACTTGACATAAAAATGTAATGGAAATTAATGACTTGACATGTTCCAAGACAAAAATATCAACAACATAAAATCAAAAGAAATAAAAGGATGTCAATGGACATTTATTTATTTATATATATATATATATATATATATATTATATACTAACTCAAAGTAAGACAAGGTAGCACTAACCTCTCCCATGAGGGAATCAAGAGGGTAAGTCAATAAAACAATATACATAGGGGATACCAACAAAGAGGGGGACTCTTTACAAACAAAACAAAGAAGAAGCTGGAGATCCTAACAGTCAGGTAAAACAAAAATAGAGCCAAATTTAACACATTTGGTGTAATTGTAACTGGGCCATAACAAATGAATGAATTATTGTTTATCTGGATTCTCCACAAAGGCACAGCTTACATCAATGTCTTTGTTTGAATTTTTTTGCGAAAAATGATTGCATGGATAATATCTATCCTAATATATATCTATAGAAAGTTATTTTGGTGAAACAGGTATTCCATAGTGTTGCAAGTAATTGTAAAGCTGACCGTGTTGACTGATTAATTGACTTGACAATAATATCTTATTATCAAACCACTGTTGGAGAAAGATGGATTTATTTTTATACAGAACATATCTACTGTTCCAGATAAGAAACCTGGTGGGGGGAGACATTACACTTGTAGATTAAGCAACATGACATTAACGTTTCTTCATGATGTGAAGAAAGTTTGAGGGGAATTTTGTCAATATGGTGAGAACAAAGCCACAAAAAACAACTAAAGAAAATAAATATGGGGAGTATAATACAATAAAGAGGTTGCAGATTGGAGGTAACGCCTGATTAAATTTAATTTAAACGTATAATTTAATGTGACGATGTCCAAAAAATGAATGCCATCTTTGCCATCATTCCCATTGTGGCCGGGGGCAAATGCACTGCAAACACCAATTTGACAACATCGGCATGCTGCAAATTAAGAAAATATCTTCATCAATTAGACACACCCACACAACATATTAAGAAAAACAATATATAAAAGCCACAGTACAACGCAAGTGTTTTTTATAAAAAGGCCCTAAAAAAGTGAGACATCCCCGGACACGCTTTTTTATTGATTCATTTAGTGAATGAAAAAGATATAACACAGAAACATGTTAAGATATTTTGATGAGCCATGATAGCTTGGCTGAACTTCCAAGTCATGCAGTTATGTGACTTTAAACTTAATCAAAATCAGGAAAGCAACAAATAAACTTAATAATCCCTTACATGCATAGTACCCAAAGCTTCTAATTTTTGTTTTTCCATACAAAATTAAATACATATTTTTATATTATTTTAAACAGAAGGTCAACACAGCGATAATTTCAATTTCATTTCAATTTGTGTTTTTCTTGTGTGTTTGTGTATGGGTGTGCAAAATATGTGGATATTAAATTATATTCTGCTGCTCTTATACTCTGCACTGACTCATAAGTTCTTCTACATCAAGAATTCCAATGTACCTGTAACACCTGTACTTGTAAATGGCAGAATAAAACTCTTTGAATATCAGTAAAGGAGCAGTTGATGATTTCCCATTAAACAATTGTAAGAGAATGGGGCTCCATCTGCAGGACTAATCATTTTGGAATTCAGATGATACACCATGTGTCTCAGGGGATTTGTTCTCCTTCAGAGAACCTATACAAGTACTGATGTCTGCTTGGGTTAAGAGCTGTTCAGGTGTTCAGAGGTATAATTTTACATTCTGTAGAATTACAGAATGTTCCCCACATTACCTTGGTGTATTAGACAGTATTGCAACCAACTGATTGTGGAATCACCTGAAACCTCCTATTGACTCTGTAAAAGGGTGCAGCTGCACCGGCCCATATTTCTACTTGTTGTTCTCCAATTTTTCATATCTTTCATAAGTGTCCTTATATGGTAATGAATTATTTTTCATACCATGTCTGTACCCAGGTATAAAGGGGCTATCTGTGCACAATGCACATAGCACTCCCTGCATAGACATTTTCTATGCTGTAAGGGGTTCTCAAACTATGGTACGCGTACCACTAGTGACTAGTGGTACGCGTACCATAGTTTGAAAAATTTGGTTTGGCTAATGATTAGCCAAACCAAATTTTTATGAGGGAATGAAAAGGTATTTTGTATCTTTTTTCAAATCATTCAGTAGTCATTATAAGCTGTTAACAACTGAACAGCAATCTGGAACAAAGTTTGGTTTGTACACAGCAAAGTAACACAATAATTGGAACAGCTAATCACCTCTCAATTACAGCAGTTGCGGTCAATAATGTACCATTGTAGGTAGTCAGACACAATTGTTCTCTTTTCCTTGAGAGCAGCCACTTGTCTCAGACAACCAGGTGTCTGTAACGGGTCTTACAGTGCATTCCCACAAGGCTTCCACAGGAGCAGCGCTCTCAATCTAAAAAAACAAAAAAAGGTAAGTGTACATACAATCTTCTTGTCTTGTATCAAGGAAGTACAAAAATTTTTTTTTATAAACTTCGTATATTCGTGTATTATCCTTAAACTAATCCTACCTCTTGCAAAGCTTTCCCTATTTCTTCATCAGTTATTAAATCAACTGTAGCTTTTGAAAGACGGCTGGCCTGCTAGGTACAATACAAGGTCCTCCGAAAGGAAGTGAGGGTCGGACCATAACTGACAAAGCGATCATTTTTCTTGCCAAGTGGTACTCATCTTCCCTGACAGCTGTGAATGAAAATGTCCAAATTCAAATAAGCTCCATGATTGGGACAACACGCAGCAAGGTGTTGCTAAATATCTCTGGAATAGTTTACGTACCAAATCATGATGTGATATACAATACAAGGGGAACATCAAAAGACCCTGGATACCATTTGCAATGTAGACCAAGAAGCATTGTTCTTCTGGTCCATCAAAAATGGGCCGACGATTCATGTGTTTCATGAGCAGTGTCAGAGACTCTCGTCTTTGACCACCTGTATCAATTCCTTCTTCAAACATACCAGCATCATCAGTAAATCAAATTTTGCACGCTTGAAACCTCTGATCGCTCCATCTCAAATATTGGACCTTGAAATGTTATATCGGCTGACTCTTCCATTATCAATAAGAAGTGACAGGTTTGTCATGACATCTAGCGGTGTGACGTTAACCTCCTCCCTATAATTAAATAACAGTGATCGCATTTAGAATTCCATAGAGTATACATTATGAATACTATTATGCATTGTCATCACAAACTTACATTGGTGTGTTTGGCAAGTCCTTTGGCAAGTTTACAGGGCTCGGGTCTTCATCCTCTTCCTCAACACATGGTGTATAAAGCTTTGTGTATTTACCGTTGGAAAATATCAGAAGGTTGTGACCTAAACAGTTAAACAGTTAAACTAAAACATTATTTTTAACATATTTTCTATAAGTTAACTTTTCTACTGATATCTTAGAAACATTTAGAGGGCACTTAATTTAAACATTTAAGTGCCCTCTCACATCTTGACAATATTTATTTGCTTACGTGTAGCAAGTAGACCCGCTTGAACAATCCAGTGGTTCCAGACAGTCCTTATCATATTATGCTCTGACATAAAGAAAAATAAATTTCCACAACACCAAAAACAGATGCCTATAATAGGGTTTTCTGCTTCATTACCTGTCCTGATTCGTAAATGAATGTCCCGTTGCATCTCTGAAGAAATGTGAAAATTACGACCACATTGCAGGTGTTTATAGATTTCAAAAAGACATCTAAAGAAGGGGTGTTACATTTTTTAATCTGGACATTATGACAGGTTTGAAGTCAATTCCTTGTGGTGCCATCAATCCTATATTTATCTAGAAGAGATACAAAAAGATTTTTTTTTTAAATGAGGAAGTGCTTACTGTGAAGTAAGTCCATACATTTCTCATGTGGTTGCCTCGAATATTAAACAGAACCAGAGTTTCCCAATTTTTATATTTTTAACATAATTGCAGGGGAAAGCCAACGTAAAAGAAACACTTCCTGGTATAATTTACCAAGACATTGATGAAAGACAGAAAGGAAATAATTCATGTCTAATCTCTCCTCTGTACAATTCAACTGCCCTTAGAGGACTGGTCAAAATAATTTCGGTGTCATTGACCAAAAATAACAATAAAAAAACCAGCCAGATTGTTCAAGATCACAGATAGGAACAACATGTGACAGATTAAATAATGAACCCACCCTGAAATGTTAGTATTATACATGTTTTAAGGCTGCATGCACCACCTTACTTGAACCTTCTTGACTTGTTTTAGAGGTTTATGTGGTAAATGGCTACAGGACGATCTTTCTTTTGATTTTGAATTTTTGTACTCCATGAACTTTATATAGGATGGGCATGACTGTTCAGCTGCAAATAACAAAAGATGCCATAAACACAGTATGAGTTGGGAAATAACAGACTGTTATAAATACAGTATGTTACATATGCAATGAAGCTAGCTTATTTTAGCTAACTTTAGCTACTTTGCACAGCACTAATGTCATATAACGTTACTCAGCACGTTTTTTATGCTAGCTAAATAAAGTTTACAGTACACTTATTTTGAATAACATTTCATGACGTTGCCATTGTATCATTTTTTTTCCACTTTTTGGTTGTTTTTTCTATTAAAAAGGATCTAAACACTTTTGAGCAAAATTGGGCCAAGTTGCTAAAATGGGTTCCACAAAAAGGAAAAAACATATCAGACACCATGTTCATGAACTAATATCAATGAATGACTTTTTGATTGACAGACAGTTCACTTCCAGGGTGTACAATCCTCCCTTTCTGTCAAACTTTTTCTTTTCAAATTTTTTATTTTGCTTTGGGAAAAGTGTTTTGGATTTTGGAAATGTGTTTTGCTTTTGGGAAACGCGTTTTATATTTTGTAAAGTTGTTTGCACTTCTGGGCCAGCGTACCAAACCCAAACCAGTGTCATGCAAGTCTGAACAATTTGGATGTTTTTTGTTCTTTTTTTTCGACGTCTCATTTTCCAGTTATGCTACTTTTCACTCAGTGAGCTTTCAATGCACGCTTGCTGACTGCTGACTGCGTACAAAGCAAAAAAACAAAGAGTATGTGGAGTTACAACGTGTGTTTCTGAGTGACTCCCCTGTCTGAGGTAGGGCCAACAGTTGCAAAGCACGCTAAGTTACTATATTATATATAGTTAAACATTTAGATTCTTTAAATCAAAAGGAGAACATAAGTCTAAAGATAAGAAAAGCATTGTTCTTCCCACAGTTGGCAAATTCCAGTGGGATAGCAACGGTGATCAAGACACATACAGATGTGAGATGTTTGTGCGTGTCGATGGGTGGTGAATGAGTGGTAGAAAGATGTGTGTTTGTCTGAGTTGGGACAGAATAATGAACAGCTGGTATGTGTGCGTGTTTGTGTAAGTGTGTGTGTGTGTATGGATGCGTGTGTGTCCGTGTGCGTATGTGTATGGAAGCGTGCTTGTGTGTGTGTGTGTATGGATGTGTGTGTATGGATGTGGGGCGTGTGTGTGTTTTTTTTCTTCCTGCCCATTTCTCCCCCTCATCTCATTCAACTATTTGAAAAAAAAATTATATAACCCACTTATATAATCCCAAGATTCTCAAACTGGGGCCTTGGACCCCCGGGGGTCCGTGAAAAAAATTGCAATAAATTAATGTAATGGGTTATCATTTAAAAAGTGCATAACTATGAATGGTAACCACTAAGACAATAAAACAAACACTCTTAGCCAACAACCCTCACTTACATAAGCTTTAGGATATTAAAAACTCTGACATGATTGTGACCACGATTGATACCATGTAAATCTATCACTTTGCTTGGAACGGACTTTGCGCGCGACACCTGTTGCTGGTCTAGCTAGCACAATAGACACATATTTAAGTCCGTCCACTTCATCAATTGATACAAAAGCCAAACCGGTTAAAGTAAGAAAATACGACGACAGTTATCTTCGATTTTGGTATTATTGAGAACAATGACGGAAAACCAAAATGTGTCATGTGTCTTCAGAACCTAGCAAATTAAACAATGAAACCAGCAAAACCAGTGGCATCTTATCACAAAGCACCTGGATCTTAATGACAAAACAAAAGATTTTTTCTTGCCAAAGGTTGAGGAATATATGAGACAGAAAACACGATTGGTAAATCTGGCCACAATTTCAGAAAAAGCACAGAGGGCTTCGTATTTGGTGGCTCAACGGATTGCAAAAAGTAAGAAGCCACAGTCATGGACAGGCAGTAACTTGTTCTTCCAGCAGCAGTGGAAATGTGTGAAGTAGGCAGGTAAAAAACTGAAAGTTGTATTGCTTTCAAATGACACGGTGAGGAGGAGAATCCAAGAACTATCAGCTGACATTCAGCCACACTTGCTGGATACACTGCAATCAGATGAGCAATTTTCTATTCATCTGTGAACAGACATTTCCGTAATGCGGCTCAATTGATAGCTTTGGTGCGCCATCCATGGGAATGAGACATTTTGGAGGACTCTTTCTTCAGCGAGAAGGTGCCGGGCACGACAACAGGTGAGGAAATATTCAGACTTGTTTATGCTTTTATGTCTGAAGCGAGACTGAGCTGGGAAATATGTGTGGCTTTTTGTACGGATGGTGTGGAGGCGATGACCGGCCGAAAGGGTGGAGTTACCGCTCAGATTAAGTCAGTCAATCCGAGGATTATGGCTGCTCACTGTATGCTGGTGGTGGGTGGGTTGGTATTGATACTATCGATATTTAGATCAATTGTATTAATACCAATGTCTGTATCGGTATTGATCAATACTTGCATGATGAGATCGATACTTAAGTTTCAGTTTCACTTCTCCACACTCTGTACACAACTCCCATTACATCTTAGTTGTTTTTTCAAACACCGCTCCTCTCAGTTCGCTCATGCTCACTTTGCCCCTCGCTCTGCTATGCTGTGAGTTGTTGCCGGCGTGCAGTTACACTGCTGGCTGAATGATGGCAAAGAGGAAGAAGAGCGCCGTTTTGAGTTATTTTTCAGTTGCAGACAAAAATACTGGAAGCTGCGATGTTTGCAGGAAACAAATACGGTACTTTGGCAACACCAAAAATGTATACAAACACATAAAAACAAATTCGAAAGAGAACTCAGAGCTGCAAACTAAACAGAGTGAGGAGAAGGGGGATCCCCAAACCAAAACCAGACCCCCGGCATCGAGAAAGAGGTCACTGGCAGGGGCCTTTCAGCATGGTCAAAGATATCCAGGTAGCTGATTTTTAGAAGTTAAAGTAGGATTAAGTCATCTCCAGCATTAGTTAATATTATTTTTCAAAGTGCAATTGGTCATCATAGTTGTAATTTTAGTAGACTAATTAAATATAGACTGTACAGACAGTCTTTCAATATATTCAGCCAGTTTAAATAAATGTAAATGAATTATTTTATTGTAACTGAAAAATATATATACCTATATACAGATATATACCTCAAACCTGAAATATGAATATTGCTGAATATAATAACTCATTTGTGTTAACTGTCAAAGGAACATTAGTATTCCTAGATTTAGGTTTCATGTAGATAGGTTTCATGAAGACTTTGCTGAAATTATTGTAAAGGACCTACAACCTCTCTCTGTGGTTGAAGATGAGGGTTTAAGTGATTTTGTAAAGACACTTGATCATCGCTACAAGATGCAGAGTAGGAAAAAATTTTATGGGAATGAAAATACCAGCAATGTTAGATGTTATGTTGCTCAAAAGGGAAAAAATCTCTTGATGTTGCAAACAATGCTGTACTCACAATGGGGACATATGTGGCATATGATAGCGCACACCCCTACTGTATGCTGCACCGACAAGCACTGGCTTCCAAAGACATGGAACCAGATCTACAATCTGTTTTGAAAACAGTTGTGACTGCAGTTAACTTGGTGAAATCAAGAGCAATGCAATAAAGTTTGTTTGGACAACTTTGCCGGGATATGGATGCTGAACCTTACGCACTACTCTATCACTCTGAGGTGTAATGGCCGTCTCATATTAAAGTTTTGAAGCAGGTATTTGAGCTACGCAGAAAAATGGCAGAGTTTATGATAAAGGAAAAACCCGTTATTGCACAGTTTTTCATTGACCCGGAGTTTGAGGCCAAGCTTGGCTTATCTTGCCAACATATTCAACATACTGAATAGCCTCAAGCTCTCCATCCAAGGAGCCACAAATCTTAGCCTTGAACTCAGTGACAAAATTGCTGCCTTCAGACAGGAAAACCTACTAAAGGAGAAGGAGGATACAAGAGATGTTGCCCCAACTGAGTGAGTTTGTCCACACTAACATGTGTCTGTGGCTACAGTGAGGAAGGTTGCCACTTCCTACCTCACATCACCTGGCGATCACTTCGGCTCATACTTCTCCGATGTGAACGCTGATGCCTGGGACTAGATGTGTGATGAGCTTGTTTCATTAGGACTGTGCCGGTCTTGTTACTGTTCATTTTCTGGAAGCTTTAAGATTTGTTAATTGCAAATTTGAAATGCTTTAAGTCAAAATTCCTTAGAAAACTTTCTCTCATGTAAGGGGTCCCTGGCCTCAAAAATAATCCCTGTTCTGATCCATACTCAGCACAGAAGTTTCTGTACCCTATCACAGCCACTTGGTTATGCATTTCAGTGTATGCTGTCCCAGCTTGCCTATTACACCTTTGCATGTGCTTGACTGTTACCAGGGCTTCTTTGTACAGCCTTCACCTTGGATGCCATCTGCTGTAGTTGACCCCTGCCTCTATGGATCTGGTATGTAGGGCCTACTCTTATGCTGCCTTGAATGTCGCCTCTGTGCTGTCCCTCAGGCCTGCCTTTTCCACCCACTCATATGTTTTCTTGATGTCAGCCACCTCCTCTATCTGTCAGGGGTATATCCGACGGAGGGGCTTGAAAACCATGATGCAGTTGCAGTCTGGACGCTGAAGGGAGAGGACGCTGGCGTTGTCTGTTCGCCGCTTTTCCATCAGAGTTCTACAGCCTACAATACTATAAACCGACAAGTACACCTTGATTGTTGCTCACCGGCAAACCTTGTATTTGTTAGTCTATATTTGTATTTGTACAAATTTTACCGAGTATGTTGACGGTCCGCCTACCTGTTGCTGCAAGTGTACCATCAACTAAACTTCTGTATCTGTTTGTTTCATCGTTTATGTCCATTTCTGTTTGTTTATTGTTGATGTCAGTTTGTTTATCCGTCTTGTTCATCACTGCCCCTGTGACACTTTCACCAAAAGCCGCTGTTGATCACTTTCTGTGTTTGATAGCTTTTTTCTCAGCATCATGTCCATGAAAATAACGGCTACTAATGGGCTAGTCTCCACGATTGGCATGATGATAAATTATTCCGTCACCCAACTGATGAAATTCAACAACTACAACACTCCGTTGTGCATATTGGTTATTAAACAACTTGGATTCCTTCGACTGCCCTGGTACGTTCACAGAAGTTGCCGTTCTAAGTGTGTTTACTCCCACTCCGATAACTCCATTCGGTCCTTTTGGTCTGACTTGCGGCTCATACTCGTCATCAGAACGCAGTCACTTTTCCCACTAGTGGCACAGGAGTTTCCTCCATAAAGCGACTCATTGTGCGGGTTAGAAAAACGTGGAGTGGGTTATAGTCTTCTTCGGCCAATACAAAGACTCACTGCTCCATCTAGTATTAAAATTGAACTCTTTAATACACAATCTCTCACAAACAAATCATGCCTCATACATGACCACATTCTGGAAAAGTGTCTGGACTTGATTGGCCTCACAGAAACCTGGCAGCAACCAGATGTTTTTTCTGTTCTGAATGAGACCTGTCCCGCTAGCTACGGTTACCTCGAGAAAGCCCGCAGCACTGGTCGGGGTGGTCTGTCTGTCATCTACCGCAGTGATTTGGACTTGTCTCCAGTGCCCTTGCCAGAGATCTCTTCTTTTGAATGCCTAATTGTAAGCCCCCTTTCTCCATGGCCATACTTCTAATCTACTGACCACCCAAACCAAACCCAGCCTTCATCTCTGAGATGTACAAACTTTTTTCGACATTTTGCACAATCTCTGCCAATATTTTAATACTCAGCCCTTAGCGAGCACAAACCAGTTTGGTGGAGACCAAGGCAAAACAGTTCCAAAGGCAGACATTATTGTGATCAGAATAAACAACATAGTTTTCTTTAGGATACTTTCTAATTACTGAACCCGTCTAAATATTACAATTCCTTTTGGATTTAAGCTAATATCTTTATGTGATATGGGACGTGTTTTATTCGAGATGAAGTTCATGATTATATGATATACCTATATGGAAATTGACTGTAACTGAATTTCCATCATCTCTAGGATATATAAAATTCCATGCACATCCGTCAAATAGTTTTTCCATAATCAATAAAAACAAAAACAATGACACAAACAAATATAGGTTAAACAATAACGTCGTTGGGGGAGATAAAAAAAAAGTTTGAGGATGTCTTCTCCACCCGAAGCCTTGGGGTTTCTTATCAAATTGTTAAAATGTTTAATATTAGAATTGCCTCTAATTTATTGATGTATGATATGATATATGATGGTGACATCATTATCATAACAAATTATCAATTGCATTACCATTTAATGTTGTAACCTGTGATTTAGAATATTGTAGATGTTATAGGTAAAATATGTTTATTATGATAGCAAATAATATATTCTATTATAATATAATCATATATATAAAACAGATGTGATCTGACGTTATTACTTTACTATTATTTTATCTACTACTAAATTCATATTTCTGTTATATCATGGAGTTTTAGCACATAACACTGTTAGTTCATTTAAAGTAGTTTATTTTCATTATAATTACCCTTTTATCCCTGTCTCTGCTAACAAACACACAGGTTTGTATTTTTGTCTCAGGTATTTTTCTTCATTAGTTATCTCAATTTTACCACATAATTTATAGTTAAAAGATACTAACAATTCATATGTGCTGACATTTTTTATTAATATTAATATTTTTAATCTATTAAAATAAACATTTAGAATTCTGATATATATGTATTTAGAATTCAGATATATATGTATTCACAATGCAGAGACCAGGTCGATATTTTACTGGGTCTTCTTGGTGAAAGACTCACAGAGCTGTAAGCTGAGCCTGCAGGTCCCGAGCGCTGGTGTCAAACATTGTCTTCAGGTCCTCTCCAATTGGAAACCGGCTTTACTGGATCTCCTGGGTTTTCTGCGTCAGCTGGGCCTCAAATCTCTGGGCCAGGGGCAACATGCTCCCCTGGAACTCATCTAGGCTCTGCTCTATCCTCTCTTTCATCTGCATGGCGTAGGGAACCATCTGTGGCTGCATCTCATTCACATTGTTATCCAGCTGCTTTTTCAAGTCCTGGCTCTTCTGCAGCAGGACGGCCTTCAGGGCCTTGGGGTCCATGGCCTCGGTGTAAGTTATGCTTCCCTCTTCAGCTCCTCCACTTGCTCCTGGAGCTTTGTCACCATGTCCATGTATGGCTGCAGGTTGGTGCTCCCAAAGGTCAGATCCTTCTCCAAGATGAGCCTTCAGGACTTCAGCCTCTTGGGAAAACCGGGTCACAAACTCCTGGCTCAGATGAGCCATCTGAGTCCTCAGAGCGACAACGTACTGGTTGACTGTGTCAGCACTCTGAGAGATCCTGGCACTAAAAGACAGAAATTAACTGTTACTCGATTGAAACAGAGACATTTAAAAAAATTTCAGGCTAATGTCTCACACTGACTCTTACTTCACTTCCTGTCCCAGCTCTGATTGTCTGATCTGCTCCAGTGAATCCTCGGAAGTTAGTGTCATTTTAGCAATATAGTCCCAGAAAGCATCTTTGACGTGCTATCACTCCATGTCATACTTTAATTGTCCTTGCCTTCCTCATAATGTGATAAATATTTGCTGCCATCTACATTATTATATGATAATATGTATAATAAAGGTATTGCAAACAAAGTCGAAGCCCATACAATATATGTATTGGTAGAAGTATTGGTTTGAACCTGGCATCAAATGATACGGTAGATACGAGGCAGCGACTAGAATTCAAGCATATACATCATTGTACATAGAATAATTTTAAAAAGTCCGGTGTAGGCTGTCAGTGCTAAAATGGACTATTTTACCTCCTCGTGGTTTCTTTAATCAATGCCTGATGTGCAGGAAAAAATCTCTATGGCCTCCAAACTTAATTGAATATGAAACACAGGCTACCTGATCCAACACAAAATATATACATTTTTTTATTTCGATTGTCTAAACAAACCCTAAAAAGTTATTAAATTCTATTTTGCCTGTTTGAAAAAGTGTTTTCACTCTTAGCAGCTAGACTAGACCCACCCAGACTTGATTATTACCAGACCTGTTTAAACACATCATCAAGTCCATCTTCAGAAACAAGGAAGTTGGCTTATATGTTGAGACAGGACCAGGAGCAAATTCTTCCAAAATCAAATAAAATTTGTGAAGGCAATTGAAATTCATCAGTCTGGGGCGGGTTACAAAGCTATTTCTAAGGTTCTGGGACTCCCCAGATCGACAGTGGGACACCATATCTATAAGTGGAGAAGTGGTGGAACAACAGTGAACCTCCACAGAAGTGTTGACGTAGCAAAATTCTTTCTAGAGCACAGTGAAGGCTCCCCTTTTCCAAAGATACTGAGAAAAAATGGCATCATGGGAAGAGAAAGTGATCGCTGACCCAGAAGAAAATCACAGCTTGTCTGAATACACCGGGGTCCTATGATGATCCTCAGAGGTTTTGAGAGAATATTCTGTGGACTGACAGAATATTCTCTCAGTCCATATTCTCATATTTGAACTCCGGTTCGAAAACACAACCAGAGTTCCGTCTGGTGTAAACCAAACACAGCATTCCACCTACGGGCAAACACTGAGTTGACAGAAGAAAGCAGCTATTCTGCTTAAGGACCAGGAAGACTTACAATATTTGACAGAAACATGAATTCACATGACAGAGTCAGATCATCTGCTTGCAAAGTGAACTGGATCATGCAGTGTTGTGTGGAACAACAGTCTAAATCTATATTTTAGGGTCTTCCCTCTTTGCTTAAATTGCCAATCATCGCTTTTTTGAGCAAAACAACACTGATTTACCACTTCTAAAGTGGAATCATATTTAGCTTCTCATTTCCTCTTGTGATTTGTGTTCAGGTCCCTGGTTATTTATGAGTTGAGTCTTATCAGTGGTTTTGAGAGAATTGCTTACTAATGAAACATACCCTCCTCAGTATACATAATCTACGAGTCAGATGACACATCCCAAAGTCCTTCTCCCATTTAGCTGAACCACAACATGAAAAGTTTCTGTCTCATAAGGTCAAAACATTCAAGTAGAATGTTAACCCCACTGAGTTGAAATTAAGTCGGAAAAGCCATAAATAAATAAATAATTGGCCTTGTCTGCCTGAAATTAGTCTCTTTTTTACAAACGTGTCATTTTGCTACAATTGCACTTAGAAGCAGGTTTCATGCCTAAATATAGTCAGATTTGGCATCATTTCAAGGCACACAAGGTTTCTACTAACTTTCATGTGTATTTCAGTTGAAATCAAATACTTTGTCATTTTGGCCTTGTCTCGCTGAGATAATTCTAGTGATACAAAGATTTGACATTTTGCTCCAAAACCACTTAGAAGCAGGATTCAAGCCTAAATGTAGTCATATTTGGCATGATATGAAGGCACACAAGGTTTTTACTAACTTTCATCTGTATTTCAGCTGAAATCACATACTTTGTCATTTTGGCATTCTCTTGCTGAGATAATTCTAGTGATACAAAAATGTGTCATTTTGCTCCAATAGCACTTAGAAGCAGGTTTCAAGCCTAAATATAGTCAGATTTGGCA
>VRLP01002669.1:0-81852 GCA_009660295.1 Lophius piscatorius | reverse complement strand
TAGCAGGAACTGCTCACAAATCAAGCAGAGAAATGGCATCTGAGCAAGACAAATCCATTCAATCCATCCAAGACAAATCCATTCAATCCATCCAAGACAAATCCATTCAATCCATCCAAGACAAATCCATTCAATCCATCCAAGACAAATCTGTTGTCCCAAAGAGAAAAGAAAATCATTAAAGTAGAGATACTTTGGGTATCCAACGAACAACCCTGCTATGCTACATTATTACGATACTTCAGTCATGTTACCATTGCATTGTGATATTTAACTTTTAAATCATTCATTCAATCCTTGGATGGATTGAATAGAAACCAAACTTCATATTTAGTTTCCATTTTTTACAGCATACATTGGATTAAAAAAAATTATGAATAACAATAATAATAATAATAATCATAATAATAGTTGGGAAGCAGAAAGGCTTACTTTCAGGTACAACAAAAACAAATATATTAATGAGTCCGGGGATATCCATTTTTTAATAAATTGTTAATTTCCTCCAGAACCCTTGAATGAGTGGGCAATCCCAGACGTTTACAGTCATCCTTTGGCAACACAATCAGCAGTTGAAACAAAGTTAACATATCGCAATATATATCGTCACAGTACACAGCGTATTGCAAAATGTATGAGGTTGAATACTTGTCCAAATATTTTCAGGATAATTTCTCATTATCTTACAAATAAATAAACCAATTTATTTGGTTGATGTCTTTGTTTGGGCGAAGGCAACCGCCTTCTGTGTGGTGGTACTTTATGGGCTGGTTGGGTGGCTGCTCTTCTGTTTGTTTTGACGGGACCATCAGTCTTTTGTTATGTAGATGGTTTCCTTATTTAATGGATTATTTAATCAATTTTGTAAAAAAAAAAAAAAAAAAAAAACAGTAAAAGGTATTTAACAGTCTGTAACAGTATTTGTTACAGACGGAATTTACTATGGATCATGACATTGGGGTTCATTCTTCTCTGATTTGTTTTGGGGGGGGTTCTTCAAAAATGTATTTTGGGAGACTAAGTATCATCTGAGCATCGTGTTACAATATCTATATTTGTGATGAAGGAAAATGATCTCTCCTTCATCACAAATAGCTAACTGAACTTTATTCGATCTAGCTATTAAGAAATTGTTTTGAAAATAGTGCTTTCACTGTGGTGATTAAAAACATTAATTTAAAACTCAATTATGGGACTGTTCTTTAAAAGGTTTATGAATGAATAGTAGTAATAATTAAGCAACAAATGATCAAGACATCGTTTTAAGACTTAAAGTAACATCTCTAGTTTAAGCTCCACCTAATTTTGGGTTAAATCGCCGCTATCCTGAGTAGGATACTCAATGGAGATAATTTAGCTTCTTGAAACTGAAACAGGTAAAGATAATGATGGACATACCCATCCCTTGTAACACCTCCCATTATTTTTTAATCACATGTTGTTGATTTTCAATGAGAGATTGTCTATTTTTAGTTATCTCTCTATTGGATGATTGGAATCTTTTGGCACTTTCTGTCTCTTTCATGATTGTGCGTATTTTTATTCCTTTTATTTATTGTCTGATGTGACTCTCCCTGTAAACAAGTCTACCTATGGGTACAAACAAAGTAGACTGAACCTAAACCTAAAGTCAAACATATAAGTTTTGTGAAAACTTATATGAGAAATGAGAAAAAATATATACAGTAGGGTACCCTATACCATAGGGTACCCTATACAGTCGTACCGATGTAGCTTCAAATCGTCGCATTTCAGTGGAAAAATCCAAGTCGCTTTGTCACACACAGCGCCATTTCCTGGCACTTAAATTACACGACAGTGTTTTGATATGACGTTATATTTGTGCCACAATCCTGATCGCGCGACTGCTCATTTTGAGCATGCAATCCATGTAAGTAGATTTTAAGTAATACTTACAAACTAATGTTAAACACATTTGAACCTTTACTTGTTTTTGAACCTTGGCGTGGACTTTTAAGACCATTTGAAGAAAAAATACCTTCTTTTAACTGCACCAGCGGAATTTTTCCCCATTGAAATTTTCCAAGGTGATCAGTCTAGTTTTTTTTCAAAGAAGAAAATTTATCACCTCAGACTTATTTCTCTAAAATTCTAAAGATTACGTCTATCTGCATCTAATTTAAGAAAAGTTCGGTAAAATCTAAAAGGTGAGTTTGAGTGGGACATTATTTAGAATTATTATATACACATATGAAACCAATTATACTGAAAACAAGACAGACACACAAGTGAAATTCTTTCACATTCACAATTGAAAACGTATACGTAGTTATTTGCCCCCTGAACTAAAAAGATAGTTGTGCTATCTTTAGCAGCAGCATTGCTGCCAAATGCTACCTCTGATAAAGGGGTAATATCAGTCTCTGACAACGCTTATGTGGAATTTGGCCAACTTTTTTTGGAGCTGCTTTAGTGGAGCCACACTGGGGGGCTTTGCGAGGATAAACTGCTCTTTTCCGGTCCCACCACAGCATGTCAATGAGGTTCAGGAAGTGACAAGGTCAGTGCTATTCCTTTCGAGCCATTGTGAGGGGGACTCCTCTGCCAGGGTTTGGGTTTGCTGTATGACCCAGTTGTGTTGAGTTTGAATTTTCTGCGTGAGAGCAGAATAAACTATTATTCCAAATACGTATGGCAAGTCATCCATGCCCTGAAAGAGCTAAGCATCCCCAAAACATTAGACTGCCACCTCCATATTAACCTTATGTATAGTGTTCTTTTTGTGGAATGTTGTGTTTGGTTTACACCAGACGTAACAAGACCCAGTCTTCCAAACAGTCCAGCTCTCCACTCATCAGTCCATTTTGATGTGTGTTGTGGCAAAATTCAGACGAGCCTTCATGTTTTTCAAGGTTAGAAATGGATTTGTCCTCACCACTGTCTCATGATGGAATTTTTGGCCTCTGTCTTTCAAATAGTGGAGCCATGAAATCTGAGCTTTAACAACCCCTGTCAGTGATTTTGAAGGAATTTTGGAATGTATGGATCAGTGAAGCCGATGAATGTCAAAAACAGGCGCATTACAAGCAAAGTTTTGTCACAGTAGCCAAGCTGATACTACAAATATATATAATCACCTCAAATGTCACGGCAAAGTGTGATCCAATTAAACTCATTGATCCTTAATATGCTGGTTCTTAAGCAACATTTTTTGTTTCAACATATATTTTCTATCTAATTATTGAGTGAATCGTTTGTTAAATTCTAAGCAGAAAAACAATCCTGACTTTCATGGTGTAGGATATGGCCTCTTCAGCCAGATGCATGGGCTCATCCACCTCTTGCATAATTTATTATTTTATTAATTTCAGTCGGTGAAGAGCAAACATGTTATGCTGACATGCAAGTGAAGCCTTGATAAAGCTGCTCTGAACAGAGCCCAAGTGATTTTAATGAGTGGTTTTTATCACACATACTCACTCGGTAGATAGTTGTACAGTGCAGCTTCATCTCACTAGATTCCCCACAGTATGTGAGTTCACACTTCATGCATGTCTGCACCCTGGAAATATCTATTGGTGGTGTAGAGTGGGTGTCTTTTTCCCTGTCTTCTTCAGTGCATTGTTTTATTTATCACACAATGTTTGCCAGAAAGGTATTTTAAAATCCCTCGTAGTGCTCCTATACTAATCATTATATTGTCCAAAGTGCTTGATAACAGCTGAATTTCATCATGTCTGATCCCAAGAATGTGTAGAACTTGATCAAATCATGTAAATGAGCATATTTCCTAATGTATCCATTCTCCCTAGACATTTCCTCCTCCAGGGCAGTGTTTCTCCTATAATTCTGTTTAGGCCCAGTGGCTAGAGCTGATAAATACTATGCGCTCACATTCACCAATTTTTGGTTATTTATTTATCAACACTTTGAACAAAGTGATCACAAACAGAGGACAACTCAATAAACTGAATTTACTACCCACTATCAAACTCCATCTCACTGGAAGAAGTTAGAACAAATATAAGAACGGTTTTGGTTAACTAAGGCTACTTGGAAAAGAAGTTGTTCAAAATCTGTAAAATAAATAAATCAAATAAATAAGTCATGATAAAATGTAATACAGTCACAATACTTTTAAAACGTCTCAATTGAGCAAAGTACACATTTCAATATGGCTCCAATTGTTCTCCTGGTACCTGAGGTCAGTTTTCACTGATCTACCTACCTACCTAATAATAATATTAATAATAATAATACATTTAATTTATAATGCACTTTACATTTGGATCAAATCTCAAAGTGCTACAAGGTAAAAGCAGATAAAAGCCTCAATAAAAAAATATAATAATAACTATATAAAAGCAGGACCAAAAAGCAGCAATGTTAATTAAAAGTTAAAGGTTCTGATAAAAAGGAAAGTTTTAAGTCCTTTTTTAAATGTGTCAGTCGTCTGTGGAGCCCTCAGATGGTCAGGGAGGGCATTCCACAGACGAGGGGCAGCAGAACAGAAGGCCCGATCAACCATGGTGCTGAGCTTAGTCCGGAGAAGGAGGAGGCGATATGAGTGGGTAGAACGGAGGGATCGTGCTGAGGTCAGTGGGGTGAGTAATTCTTTTAGGTAGGGGGGTGCAATGCCATGGATGCACTGGTGAGTGAGGAGAGTACCTTTGGAGCTGTTCAACTGGAGGGAAATGTATTCTGTTCTGTCAGTGAATTAAGATTGAAACCAGTTTAGGGCGGTCGCAGTGAGTCCAATGGTGTGATGTAGGCAGTGTAGGAGTATTCCATGGTCAACTGTGTCGAAGGCAGCAGACAAATCAACTAGTTTTTTCTAGTTGCAGTCTGGACGCTGAAGACAGAGGACGCTGGCGTTGTCTGCTCGCCGCTTTTCCATTAGAGTTCTACAGCCTGAAAATACTATAAACCGACAAATATCTAATGTATTTAATCTATCTATCTAATCTGTCTATCTAATGATGTAATTAAGGACAGGTGTAAGTTTTACATTTCCTTGGTGTTTTTAGGACTCCAGCCGCAATATCCTGAATATGATACAGCCGTCAATTTTATTTTTGGGTCTTTTGGGTAGTAGGTAGGTTGTACTTGGCAGCAAGGCCTTTCAAGTCTCATTCATTTTGGTTTGGGTTACGTACTGCTTATGGGCCAAATAAACTGAATTAACTGTTTACGTCAGGGTCCAAATACTGTGCTTGTATCCCAAATATTTGTAAATACCTGAGTGTGAAATTGTACGTCCCTGTCTGCCCCTCCTTCTTCCTCTCCAATGAATTAATCATTGTTGCACCAAAAGGGAAGATTTTTTTGTTCTGACCCACTTTACTGTTGCAGGATTTATCTTTATAATCAGTGTTCCAGCATTTTTCTATTTATTTACTGCTTCAGTCTATCGGGGCAGACTAGAAAGTAATCCATTACACCGTTTTCATGCTGCGATTGTTCTTCTAATCAGTTATGCCAAAAGGTTTGATTATATTCCCAATGCTACGGAATCACATTTCGGATTGGGCTTTCTTATTCACAATAATATGTAAAATTTTCAATATTATTTGGATTTTAAAATTGATTCTACTCTGAATAAAGGGGATCCATGTAAACCCATCTTTTGTCTGGACGTGTCACCCGTCGCCGAGCTGTCGTCAATCTCCATCTTAATCACTCACAGTCGGCTCCTTACTCGGTAAGCCCCACCCCAAAGCCTGACAGCCACATAAATGATCCAGTTGGAGATAGTGTCTTGACACTTCTGAAGTTATAGACAGTTTGAAACTACAAAGAAGCAGTCGTTTTTTTACAGGGTGTTTCCAAATGAGAACTGAATTATGTACCTCTGTTGGATCCTTTCCATGTTGTCAGAGACTTGATGACATTGTGAGCGTGTACGTGGTGAAAAGAAGTGTTTGTACGTACTTCTTTTACTCCTGCATAGGATCTCATTGTACTGCTTTAATATCCTAATTGGAGTTCATTCTTTGTTGTCCTTTTAAGACAACAAACAAAACATTTTTCAGTGGCACCGCTGCTCAAAAAGCTCCACCTCAAGTTTAATCCTGCTTTTATGATAAGAATGTGATCCTGCCTCCACCCCTGGTGCTAAGCTACTTCAGTTATATAACATGTTAAAGTTACATGAAAGTTCCTACTTGCTACTTTAACAGCTGCCTGATAAGAAGATTATAAATACATGCTGCTGTTATGATTATATTTTTTATATTTTAGTAAAATAGTACAACAAGAGGTTGTGCACAAAGAAGACGTTTGTGCACTTTGTTTCCTATTTAACTTTTTTTAAAAGGAACCTGTTCATAACTGGTGTTTATTTGGCTGCAAGAGAAATAGTTGTTGTGTTGGAAGCAGGAAAAATGGGTAAACACGAGGATCTGAATGACTTTGACAAGGGATGAACTGTGATTGGTAGATAACTGGGTCCGACCATCTCCCGAACTTCCTGTTTTGTTGGGTCCACCTAGTCTGCAGACCCACATATGATTGAGAGAATGGGGACTGGTTAACTGGGAACAAGTTCATTGGGCATCATGGCACATGAAGAAAAAAATATTATATTATTCAACATATTTCTATGATATGACCCGACCTCCTTCTGTGATATGGATAATGTCACAGAATGCCTACTAACGAAATGAACCAGATTCACTGACACCAAATTTCAGCCGAAAGTAAAATGAAAAGTAACTCATTGTCATTCCTGCGTGCTTAGATGTCGCTCCCAGATGAGCTGCTTTTAATCCAAGTTCTGTCATTGTCCTCTTTTTGTCATTATCAGTAACATATTTGTTTCTAAGCTCAGCCGTTGAGATTAACATTACAGCTCTCAGACACAAGTTTGAAGTCCAAGCCTCATTTAGGTTTCTCTGCCAATATCTGCCTTAATTGTTTACCTCAATGTTCCTTAAATTTAGCTTTTCTAGCTTCAGCTGCAAAGTCAGGAGTTTGTAAGAAACTATTATTTAAAACGACAACTTTGTCCACATTCAGCTGATTGGAGACTGATGCAGGCATTAATCATCTACAGCAAAAATTAGTATCTGATAGTGACGCAGTGTGGGGTGTGTTTCCTTTTCCAAAGGAACCACCTCCAAAGGGTTTGTCTTGGAAAGGGAGGTTGTTTTCTCCTCCACCCATGCCTTGCTTCCTGAGTCTTCAAGAGGAAAGAATTCCTGTCAGTGTCCCTCCCCACAACTTGGATAGAGTTCTCTTTCTATCAATTCAGAGGACAATACTGTGACTTACATTCATTTAAAGTCTAAACTTAACCATACCATGACCTTAACCCAAGTAATCACCTTAAAATGTGATGGTTGACAATTAGTTGTATTTATTCCCTCCTCACAAGGAATGCAGGTTCACACTGTTGAAACAGATTTATGTCTCCACCACATACATGCCCACACACATACAGTACATGCACTGGTTATATGCCTCTAGTGAAGAGCTATTCTGAGCAGGGAAAAAGCCCTTTCATAAAATCAGATAAGGTGGTCTGCTGTACCAATTCATTGTTAAAAATTGAAAATTGGTGTTGCCCACTTTTCACACTGTATGCCAGGAATGCAGGAGTTTGAAAATGTGAAACAGGCAATGAGCTTTAACTGGAAACGCATGTATTATCATTTGGGGGGGGGGGGGGGGGGGTGGGGGGGGGGGGGGGGGGGGGGGGGGGGGGGGGGGGGGCTTTCCTCACTGTTTAGTTATCAACTACAACAAGAAATAGTCCTCCTTTGTCAAAAGGGTGTGACATACTGTTTAACAATTTGGCTTCTTTAGTTTTACTTATCTAGCAGTGCATTGTAAACTCAGCCTTATTTGTACAGCACTGTCCATTCAAACATACAGCCCACTTTGTGCTACAAAGTAAGAGTAGATGAGCGCGGAGAGGAAAAAGATTATGTAAAAATCAGAACGATGAAATTACTGTTATGTGGTGGTTGATCTCATCCTCTGTTTGAGAGTAAGGGGCTCAGGGACATTCTTTTGTCCCTCCAATTGGAAGACATCTTCAGTTTATATTCTTTGTTGAGTTAACAAATCAAGAAATAACACCTCCGTTCTGTTCTATTACCTCACCATCTTGCGTGTTGACACATATGTCCAGTCCGGTTGTTTTACTACCTCCGCTGTCGTCACAGAGGCGGAACGACAGATTTTGCCATAGAGGTTATACAAAACAGTGGAGCGGAATAAAGGCACTGAAGTCCCACCTTCAGCAGGCGCTGTAAATGTGGCTACTATGCTATCTCAATTCTGAAGTATGACAATTCTGAAGTATAAGCTGCAGCAAAACTCAGTCCCTTGACTTCAGCTTATGTTACGACGGTTCCAGGTCGTCCCCGTCGTAACATAACGACGGGGATGTTACGACACACAATACCCATGTGGCCTTATGGGTATTTTGTGTCTTTGACATGGGAGCTGTAGTTTGTTGTTACCATTTTACTGACTCAGTGTAGAGACAGGGTATTTATCTCGGCTGTTGAAAAGTGCCCGGTCTCCATATCAGAGTGGATCTGGTCGCTTGCTCCTGACTTAGCTTAGGCAAGCTAAGCACTAAGCGCTTCTTAGGAGGTCGCCTCACTGCAGTTTGGGTGCTGAGAGGCCAGAGAGAAGCACAAGAAGAACATAAAGGAGTGGTAGTTTCTTATCACCCCTAAACTCCTTCTTTGTGTCAATTAACTTACAGCTTTTGAATTTCTACCCCTTTATATCTCTGTTTAGGCTACTCATCTCTTACTCTCGTAACGACACAGAGGAGGTACACAGTGGAGCTGTCAGGTGTTACACATGGACAGCGTGAGGCACAGTTTAATATGTTATGTTCATAACAAAGTGAAACAGGATGTAAACTGTAATATATCAGTTTAATTATGATAATAATTCTATGAAAAAAAAACTGGTGATTCTTATTTTAGCCAGAATCAAAAAGCTAAATCATTTTTTCTTGAATCAATTCAACCAACTTAGGGTCAGGCTCTAATTTCAGACTCTCTCAGGATCTGATCACAACATGCTTGGCTGTGGTCTATTTAGATGGCTTTGTTCCACAGCAGCATCTTTAAATTTCTGTTTGTCCTACAGGCTATATTAAGAAACGTTTTCCTGTCAACTCTCTCTACTTTGTGCAGCATTTCATCTTGTGTCTTTTACCATGTCCCTCTTACTCAACCACACATACCCTTAGTCACAGTAGGCAAGTGGGGGTTGCTTTTCACTTGGCTGACCTCACCCCCCCCTTTCCACTACCCCACCCTAATCTCACCCCACTGCACCCCATTCAACAGGCCAGCAGATGCACTTCAGATGAATGCAATCAGAACAAAGCTGTTCAAACTCACAGCTTGGGTGAGTGGAGGATGGGGTAAGGAGTTGATTGGCCCTGAAATAATTTTTCTTCCCCCTGACCAAACCCCTTCTGGAAGTAAAGGTATGGTTACGGAGCAAAAGATGAAATGTTAGAATGTTAGAAGTCTGAACAGGAAATATCCATTTCTACATCCTTCTTTTATCTCACTCCAACTATTTCAACATTTTGGAAATTAAATTAGCTCAGTGGTAGTTTTTTATTTACAGTGTTTTCAATAGACGTGTTATATCATTTTTAAAATAACTAATCCGAAAACTGTCAGCATTAACACTAAAGTGGAGCTCATAGCACAGAAGAATCAGCCTGATTTCACCCCTCTAAACTTCACCCCCCCTGGCAATCAGAGGACTTCAACCCCGCCTCAATGCCCGCCCCAAGGTTTGGCCAGATTATCTGTAAGTGTTAGAAGTTTACAGATCCAGTCTTATACTTCTCGATCTCTTTGCCGATAATTGGGGCTGTTCTCATCATTTTCTTACAAGTTTATATGGATGATTACATCATAACTTGCCAAGTGAATCACTGCAACCAATGAGAGAGACCTCCTCAGCTGACAGAGAGGCTGCTGCCAAGCAACAGAAAACATTTAAGCTTTTTAGGCTAACGATACCTAGAAATCTACTGTTTACAGATCAGATGCGGGGTTGTGAAGAAGAATATGGGTTGTCAGAAAGAAAATAGAATTTCCATATAAGTGCATCTCACACTAAACTAGAGTGTATCTGACGTGTTATTTAATGAGATTTGAAAAGGCTGGATTTTGTTTTGTTTTTTTGGACAGATCCAGAGCAGCTGTTTCTACTCATTTCCAGTTTTTATGCAAAGCTGCTACCATAAGCAAACGAACGCAAGCATGTGAAAGTTACAGAAGCATATATGTACTGTATGTATATATATATATATATATATATATATATATATATATATACACACACATAGATACCTTATGTATATGTATACAAGTATAAACTGTATGTATGTATATATATATATATATTTATACACATATTTACTATATATATATGTATATATACACTACATATGTATACATGTATATACACTATATATAAACATGTATATACTATATATATATACACGTATATTCTATATATATATATACACGTATGTACTATATTTGTATATATATATATATTTGTGTGCACATATATATAGATATATATATATGTGTATATCCATATGTATGTGTATATCTATACATATTAGTATATATATATATTTTTGTATATTTATATATGTGTGTATATATGTATATAAATATATATGCGTATATGTATATTTATAAAGATATATATATATGTGTGTATGTATATATATGTGTGTATATATGTATTTATATATGTATGCGTATGTGTATATATATATAGCTATATATGTATATATACACAGGTATATATACGTATATATATTTCAGTCTTCCAGCTTCGTGTGGAGTAGAAATCTGTTATTGTGTAAAGACAGATGTTTGTGACATCTTTGTATCATCAGCTCTGACGTTGACGATACTTTTCTTTCTCTCCAAATGAGACAGGAAGTTGTAATCATACCCACATCCTCATATTTAACTATCACCATGGGTGGTTTTCTTTTTGTTGTTGCTCATTGGCTGTGAATCACAGTGTCATACTTGAATTCTGCGTACGTGTGTTTTAGTATCATAATATAGAATAAATGAAATAAAAGCATCATTGAAGCCCGAGCCAATGTTTTCCCACATCCCTAAAGTAATTAATGTTATTAGTTTCTTACTCATTTCTTCTCCCCACCCCTTTGCACATGTATAGTTATTTTATAACTCCTTTGTTGAAATAATCACTGGAGTGGCAACAGGGATTGAAAGGTTTGTTTTAATTTGGTTTTGATCAATGTGAGCTCATCTTTCTTTGGAACGAATCATGAGAAATATGTGGACTTTTGTTTCAAAAAGAAGCTTTAACTAACTAACCAATTTAATAAATAGTTTCCAGGTACACATCTCCTTTTACTGCTTATATTTTATTCTGAGAACGACAAAACAAATGTAGGAAACTGTTGCAGTATGTCCGTTTCTGGTTCTCACTTTGCTCACCTTTTCTACATTATTCTCTGTGCAGCTTGTCGTCGACCATGTGTGTGTGTGTGTGTCAAATGACTTATTGAAATCATTGCAGTGCACTGTGCCTGTTACCAAGGCAACACTGGCTTCTCTATCTCTCTCTCCCCCTCTCTCTCTCCCCCTCTCTCTTTCTGCCTGTCTCTGTGTCTCCCCTCCCCACTCATTTCCCCTCTACACCAGAATGAGGTCATGTGACTACTCTGACGTCAAACTGGAGAGGCAGGCACGCAGAGGAATGACTTAGTTTGTGGGCTTTTCAACAAACCTCCTACTCGGAGTAGTAGTCAGTCAGTCACTGCTAGCTCCGTCTCAATCACTCATTCCGTCTTCTTCCTACCCCACCTATCTCCCCCCCTCTCTTGCTTCCACCTTTGTTTCTTTCTGTTGCTCTCTCTAATGCTCGCCTGTTGATTGCTCCCCTTGTGCTGCTGCTGCCTCCACAAACTTAGTCCAGAGAGAGAGAGCTGGGTGATGGACTGCTGAACGGCTTGGACATTGCCACAAAGTGAGGTAAGCTTCTGGTCTTTTCTCTTTGTATGTGCATTGTGTGTTTTAGCATGCTAGTGGTTGCTTCCAGAGGGGCGTGCAGCAGGTTACAGCTGGGGAAAGGAGAGCTTTCAGCTCCTGAGTTTGCACACGTACTTAAACCGCAGGGTGGTTGTTTTTCAGAGGGTGTTCGAGGCTGTGTCTGCCTCGGTAAACACCTCTTGTTCATTGGTGTTGCTAAACTTTGGAGTCGAACAAGTGCAGGAATGTGGAATAAAGACTTGAAGAGATCCCTTATCGGGGTGTGATATTGGTGGCTAGTTGCTTTCATTTTCAGTAAATACAGCCTGCAGGAAGTGAGTGCATGTTGTAAGAGAGATAGGAGCGTAATCATTATGGGGGCTGCGTTTCTTCTATGTTGGGTGGCTGGAAGTGATGGGCAGCTCCACATGGCTCTTCCTCCCAAAGCGTTGCTAATGTTAGAGGCTGGAGCTGCTGGCTCTGTCTGCCAGAGAATAGGAGGCAGGAAGGGGGGCAGAGCAGCTGCCACCAGCCCCCCTTAAAGGGTATCGGAAACCCTCAGAAGTAAATGTTGGAAAAACGCAACCCTCGGTCTCAATGTCAGCTGTCATATTTTATTATTGTGATAAAATCATTGGGTTAAGAGTAAAGTAATCCAAAGTAGTATTGTTTCTGAAACTACCGTCCTGGCAAGTGTCGAGCTTGAGAGAACGCCTTTCCCACCAAAACAAGTCACCCAGCTCACCCATCGGCCTCCCTGCATGTCCCTAACAAAAGCATGCCAGACCACATTAAGAAGAAATCGGGTGGAAAGAAAGGAAAATGTGAATAACAAGTAGTTTGCCTACAATCACCTACACGTTCCTTCCTATCGCTCTAGAACTTTCCCTCCTTCCTGTGCCTCCTTCCTCCAATTTAATGAGGTGGAGATGAGCAAAGAGCATGTAACAGGTCTCTGTCACAGTCTGGAATATCTTAATCACAGATCACTTCAGACTCCATCCAATTAAATGACCAGCAGAATGATGAAGATTAAGACAAAATTGAGCTCGAATCAAATTAGATTTTTGTTTTTGGAGAGCGACTGTCAACCTGACGTGCTCCGTTAGAACCTCAAATTTGTTGCATTCTGTAAGATCAGACAAGTATAACGTAGACGTGAAGGAGCTGTCCATAGTAAGTGATATCAGCAGTAGAAAGTGAAATTAATTCTGGCTCTCAATCCTTTGGCCAGCTTACAATTTTAAGCCTAAATTCCTCCAGTGTCTATTTCGCCTATAAAATAGTTTTAAATATCTCATACGCCTGGGGTTACTTCATTCGGAGCTTCCAACCCTTGCCTTTTTAATGAGCTATATGAATACCAATAGAACCCATTTTGAGAGAAGAGAAATTATTTGAGACCAGTCCTTTTGTCTGTCATACGAAATAATGATTTTGCACTTTGTTTTGTTTTAGGTTTTGTTTTTAATCTAAAAACTGGCATTATCTTGCAGTCAGTTGTAACGCAGCAAAATTTGTACAGGTGTTTCTTAATATTAGAATCCTGTGTGGTAAAAGCTTAGTATTGAGACTGATGTCATCAAATGAGGTGGCAACTACAGATCGTCATGTCTTGTGATGTGATGCATGTTATTTAGAGAAACCTTTAAAATTAACATGGCTGAAAGCCCTTCTCAACACACACACACACACACAACCACTCACTCACATTAAAACATTCTGATTGGATGAGATGTTACCATGGTGTCTGACCTCATGATATAATCTCTGGGTCAGATGCTTCCACCAAACCTTCCATGACTTTTTGGATAATGTTGTGGTTACTTTTCAGTTACTTCACATCCACATTACATTACATTACACTACATTCACACTGCTGTATTACTTAGAGCTGTGGTGTTGTGTTCAACAATGTCCTCACGACAATTTAGTTTGTTGTAACTTTTGAAGATTCATAAAATTTGACCCCTTACTTAATTAGCACAGTTTCATATACAGTATTGCTTCAGTATTATTATGTGACCTCTCACAGTATTGACTTTTCGACAGCAGTAGGCTGTGGATTTTCCACTTGGGACTTAAGTACTATACTTCCACAATTATCCTGCCCTCAAACAACTTCACTGTGACAACGGCTACAGGCAGTTTATATCATTGGTATGTAATTAACTCTCAACAACCAGTCACATTTACTCATACAACTAACAAGAAAGCAAATATGCCATAAAATCTAAGCAGCACAATCCAGATTCAATAGGATTTCCTTATGGACTCCAACAAAGCTGGCCATAAACATATGTGCCATTAGACAAACTGGCACTGCCAAACCACTGAATCTGGACCTCTTCACACTGTAACAGCAGCAACCATCTAAAGTAAGCCATTATTAACAGCCTTTTGAGATGCATTAACATCCATTAGACATACTTTCATCATTTGAAGACGATGCCAATCCTCCTTTCCTTCTTTAAAAATGTCTCTATGACACCGTTGTACACCAGACGAGGACACTGCTGTGTTTCCCTTCCATTATAAGGTCCTTTTCCATTGACACAAAGGCCAGTGCTCAGAGCCTAGCCCGCCCAGACGTATTTTTTGTCCAAGTTTCAATTTGTTTTATTGTTGAAAATGACGGCTTGGCAGAGAGAGAGACTAGCGAGACGTACGATACAGATCTGTTCCAGTGGATGTAAACCAGCAATCGTAGTCGTTGAACTGTATTTTAAAGTATTTTTTTATTTATGGAAGCTGATAGGATGTGTCATACAAGTCAGTGCGTAAAGTTGATGGATGGTCAACTTGATGCAGCAACTGGCCTTGGGCATACGTAACACTGACGTAGGAACAATACATGCTAGAAGGATGTATTATACAAGAATAAAATAACAGGCCCAACATGAGAAACTCAAAATCTGATTAGTTAAAGAATATGAGAAATTCAAAATCTGATTGGTTAAAGATTGGTTGATTGGTTAAAGAATATCAACCAAAAGGCCCAGAGAACATATTTAACCTGGAGACAGATGTGGGGACATCTGATTGAATAAAACAAAGCTCTTATTTATATGAGCTCACTGGAAGCAGCCAGGGAGAGAAGCAATCATTTGACATTTATAGAGTCTCAATTAAAAGGTTTATGAAATTATGAAAATATAATTATCTGATGCTGATAATATCAGTGCCAGCACAGAAGGCCTTGGACCCGACAGCCCACCACTGCTTCTTTGTTAGTCCTATGAATGTGAACATTCTGAATCTCCACATCTGCAATATTACTTGGATACAGATCAGACATATAAATAGATCTTATCTGGATGTCTTTGTTTAATTTTTAAGCATTTATTGTTTGCATTATCCATTATGTTATAATTGCAGTTATCCGCTAATGGTAAAGAACTATTAAAAAAATTGGATCCAGCGGGACACCTCCAGTCACGGATGGATTGTTCCTTCGGCCGTACCCTACTGCTACAAAAAAAAAAATCAAAATCTGTTTATAGCTTTTTGAGTAATGATAATAACAAACAAAGAAATAAACGAACTCCAGCAACAACAAATTCTTCTTCGTTTTTCGGCCGATTTTCTGTGATTCGATTTGTCGTCATGAACGTCAGATGCTTAGTGTTTACCACACAAAACCAAATCGCAGTTAATCAGTATGATGTCCACTGTGAGAATCCCAGCGTATCAGTTGACGTTTCTCAGTCTACTGTGGAAGTGCAGCGGCTGCGGTGCTATTTTCATGTGGGTGGATGTGAGGCTGTGGGCTCCCAGGTGATTTACTGCTGAACCACCGGGGATGCAGTGTAAATTCTAACTGTCTGGTCTCAAGTATCATAGTATCATAATCATAATCATCATCATCATTTATTCAAGGTTTTTAGGTACAAGACGGTCTGTCTTCAATTTGTGCCACCAGAAATCATCTGTATCACCTGGGTACAGGTGTGTCTTTGAGTGTGCAGTATGTCCGTCTGTGTTGTTGGAGATGGGTGAAAATGAGATTTCAATTCTCATTCAATTGATTTTGAATAGAACCTTTCTCCCTAGTGATGAATCTGCTGCAGTGCCTGCACATACAGAGGGGCAGTTGTATTTGTAGCTGATGTAGTTCCGACCTCAACCGTTAAAAAAGCTGAAGAAGACAGTTTGATTCTGCCACACAGAGACGTCGCAGATGGACCAGTTCTCTAAAACATCCTGTTTTTTACTTGAGGGAGTCTCGTGTTGCACGAGTGGAAACTAACTTGAAGGAAGTTTATGTAACTGTTGATTTATGACCCGAGCCAGAGAGAAATAGAAAAAAAGAGAAGAAGTGAAAAAGACACTCGGAGATAAGAGAAGAGGCAGACACTTGGCGAAGCAACTGGATGTTTTTCCTTTCTGGATTCTCCTCACTCTTTCATCATGTGTTAAAGTAATGACTGCTCTCAGTGGAAGAGCATTTTCAAAACCATGGGACTGTATTAAGGAGAGCAGACCTCTATCTGTGACGCATTCAACCGTTATTGTTCAGAGGAAGAGATTAGGTCTGTTGGTTAAGAATGTCCGACAAACAATTCATTTTTCAAATCATCAAACTAATGTCCCCCCTTCCACAACGGGGTTAGATGGTGGTTAGGTTAAAGGATGCAACGATACGTATGTGTGTACGATGCCTCACCGTAGTATTTCTTTTTTTTGCAATTCCTTCTGCAGATTGCGAAGTGACTACTTATTATTAGTAATTATTATTAAAACTGCTTATTTAAAGGTGCAATGTGTAAAACTTTGGCGTGACTCTTTGAATCAATGGAATATAATATTCCCTACAATATATAACTATAATATGAAAATTATATAGTGCATATTATACATATGTATAGATATAGGTATGGATATAGATAGATAGACAAACAGACAGAAAGACAGACATGTTTTTATAGAAGCTTGAACTGACAATCCGAACGCTGCCTCTGGAGACGGGCTCTTCATTTTAGGTTGAATGGCAGAAAAACGACAAAGAAACGCTTCTCCTCTCAAAAATATCGAAGAAAAAGATAATGAATAAGCTGTTGCTGGGTTACCATGGTTACATGGTGCAGAAGGATCCCCTCGTAGGTCCTTTCCTTGGCACTGGCTGGCAGAGCACATTTGCTGCGTGGCAGTGAGGCGCAGCCGGATCTGGGTAAGCTTGGAAAACTTGGGACCACTATAAAGGTTGTGGCTGGAGCCCAGAGCCCCCTGCCTGGACCTCGCCGCTTGCAGAACGAGTAATAGTGGTCATTTTCTTACACGCAAGCTATTTGCTATAGTTTAATAGGGTATATAATTTCTGACGGTGGCTCAGTTGTTAGAGCGGCTGGCCACTGCGGTACACATATCGAAGCATGTGCTGGATTCTGAACCCCAAGGTACTCCCAATGGATGTGAATGCATTTTTGTGTGAATGATGGGGTGAATAGTTACTGCTCCTGATGAGCAGGTGGCGCCATACATGGCAGCCTCTATCATCACTATATGAATGTTTGTGTGAATGGGTGAATGCTGACTTGTGTGTAAAAGCGCTTTGAGTATTCAAGCAGACTAGAAAAATGCTGCATAAGTACAGTCCATTTATCATTTTGATTCTTGAAGGCCACCATAGAGCCCTTGATAGGTAGGGCTGAGCAGAGGTGCAACAACCTTTTTTGCTAGATATTACTAAATTTTACCCACTGCATCTTTAAATACGGTTCCACAACACCACTGGTGTTGAAAGATTTGCCACAGAATTTGTTTGATTGAGTAGTCAGAGTATAATTTACAGTTTCCTGTAGCGTGTAGATTGAGTTTGAAGTGGAAAAGTTAAAAAAAGAAGAGACCTCTCACATAAACACTCTGAGAGCACCATTTGTGATAAATCTCCTGGGACCAGTTGGAGAATTTGAATGTTTAGCCAATTCATACCCAGTTTTCATGCCCACTGGGTGTGAAAAGTTTCGTGCAGTTTTGCATTCATTAATTTTCAACAATATTGTTGTACACTGTATTATTATGTATGCCTTATTGTATGTTTATCTCAAAATGTGCTTGTGCTTGTACTTTACTGAAGAAAGGAGGTGTAAGCGCACATTCAAATTAAAATGTGGAAGTGCCTGAAGCTGCTGTGGTCAGATGGTTGTGATGTTTTCACCATCTGCAGTCTGTCAGTCAGAACAAAAATAAGAGTGCAGCAGACATATAAAGCTTAATTCTCTGCTGTGGTATTGTGTTGGTGTATAAAATAACTGGCAGCACCATTGCACTTTACAGATGAGTCATACAAAAATTACTCTTTTGTTTTAATGACACACAGGAACAGAAAAAAATTGGTCCCATTAAAGTAAAACATGACTTAGTGTCATGCTGATCTGTGTCATCTGCTCTGTCAACACTACCAACAGTGGGCACATGAGATAAAGCACAAAGTTCAAGCTGACCTGTCATTGATCTTCCACTCCGACCCCCACTATATGTATTTTGAGATTGTCCATGTGACCCACTTGCTAGAAACCTCAACTCAATATTTTTATAAGATGAGTCTATGTCATACATTGACACTTAATGCAATTTCATCAGCAAGCAAGTTTTACTAATCATGTAGAGATAAATGCACTGTTTGTAATGTATTATTAGTTATGAAAAGCTATACTTTTGGTAAGCCTGTATAACAAATTGAGCATTCTTTAGCACTAATGAGCGGCAGGGGTGCTGAGATTCCTCAATGATTGTTCATGTAGTTAAAGGAACATTTAGAAATTTGACTTCTAGCTGTAAACATTGATCATCTTTAGACTGACATGCTGTTGTTCTCTGTTGGGTTATAGAGTTCCACCTTAGAATAAGAGTTTTGTTGCAGTTGGGATTCTGCCAAAGGTGAACCAAAAAGCTAAATGATATTGTTTAATGTTTTCTTTAGGGTAGGCTGTATTTCACTGAATATGAGTGAATGTATGGTTCTGGAAATGAGATTAGCAAAGTCAACTAGAATGTCACTCAATAAAGAGCACAATATTGAATGTCTTCTTGGCTTGAAATGAATTTAATGTTTGTGGTGTCATGAGGGAGGATCATGATAAATGCCATGTCTTGCAACTTCAAACAAAGTAATTATGGGCATTTCAATTTGAACAACGATTCGATAGTCAGTCCTACCTATTTGTATATCCCCTCCCCCTAAACCACAATTGGTAGTTTTTCTGTACAAGTACAATGTCGCTCTTGCATTGCTTTGCGCTGCAGAACATCACCTACTCACTCTGACGTCCCAGGTGAGTAATAACAAGTGATCATCTCGTATGATTCCACTCAGTCTATGAATCTGTGATCAGACCTTACCTATCAACAGCTAAACAATCTACTACTACTAATAATAATACATTTAATATGGTTGTTATAAATGATAACAATAATTAAAAAAGCATTAGCAAAAAATAGCTATAAAGAAATAGGAGGGAAAGAAAATTCAAAACTTACACAAAATGTTACTTTTACTGACAACTTTGGCTTTAATTTTACATCCCATAATGATAAAGAATTCTGCTGCTCTGAGCTGCTGCTTCAGTGAAGCATATCCAAATACTAACTTCTGGCAATGTTCCTGAGGAATCTTTGCCTTCTCTTCATAGGAAAAGGGCTCCAGCTCTGTCATTTTCCTGGGTTACATGCACGAAGAACCTTTTTGGGATTTTTTTGGGGGGGATTAATGGGCCCTGATATAAATTCATGCTTTAACAGAAAAACCTTTGTGACTCTGCCTCTGAAGTCAATCTAGGAAGGTTGGCTGTGTGTTTACTTCCAATTTGCAAATGTGTGCTCTAGTGAGGAATGATTATAGTCACGGGGGGTTGTGACTGCAGTAGTCATTTAAAGTCACACTCGAGTTACATTTGGGAAAATACTTTTACATCTAGCCATTTCAAATGTTCCACCGTATAAACCAGACAAGTTCACCCTCCTCCCCCCGGGAAAGTATTCATCTCTGTGACGTAGAAGTTAATTGAGAGCTTGCAGAGAAACACATGTCCGTGGTTGGTTTGAGAGACAGCTGTTCAGCCCCGTCCTTATCTTTCTCCAATAAGCTTCTTTTTAAAGGGGTCATAGGTCACTCAACTGAAATGCAGCCTCTGTAGAGTGGAGGATGCTATGAGAGATTGCCCCAGGCTAAATAGTCCCACAAAGTCCCACAAATATAATTTTTAAAGAGTAACCATGGTCTGTAGGTTCCCATACATTTGTTGGGGGGAACGATGGGAAGCAGATGTTTTATTTTTAGCCACAAAGAGGAATTCCAATGCACTGTGAGTCTGTGAGACAAGAGGAGATATTTTTTGTTCGCTGTCGCTTTCTAGATTATACTTTTTGGTGGTGAGACGTAGCACTCTCCCAGTGCCAATACTGAACATTTTTGTTTTGTCTGAAAGCGATCATTTTGACTACGCCATACGTTACTTCCCACAGTTGTCGAGTGATTCGCATTATTTATGTTCATAACAATGTATCATCAAAAGCGTCTGTTTTAAACTGTATATAGTCGTATCATTTAGAGAAGGTTTTTAGTCATGGTTGTTTTTTCTGTGGCTTCAATATTTCCCCATTTTAGACATTTTCTGACAGATTTTAGAGGAGCTGAGGTAAGCAGAATGTGTTAAGCTTCTTGATATTACTGCTATAAATATATTAGATTTTTAGTCCTTACTGGGATTTACTTCTCACACTGAGAAGTGCAGAGCCAGAAATGGAATCGCCACTACTTCCTTCCTGCCACAGTGCCAACAAAACTGTGGCCATGGCTCCACACTTGATCCTTTGGTGATAATGTTTCGGCAGAAGGAAAAGCATGGTAAACAAAGATCCTTATAAAAAAAGCTGGATGATTTCCAGCTCGTCTTTCATTTATTGTTGTATCTCTTCTGCTTTCTTTGATTGTGAGATAAAAAGGATGGTATCACTATACCTCAGTTTAAATAGATGGTTGTCATTAAAGTGCTTTGGAATTAAAGAAACTTAGCATACTTATGTTGCAGCCTTGATGCAAATTAGTGTTCTGTTGGTCTATTCTAAAATGTCAACGTTTTATCAAAGGCTGTGTAGCCGATATTCATACCAAAAACCGTTCTATACTAAAATACACAAGTTTACATATAGACACCAGTGAGAGTAACATTGTAAAAGTATCGATACTTTCTAGATACTAGATTATTGAATATTTCATTAAAAATTTGTATTCAAAAATTTGATGTCCATGTAATAAATTAAACTGTACTCAGTTTATTTCTAGATGATCTTGTACTGTGTAGCTGAAATAGTCCAGACTAGATGCAGAACTTATGAAAGAACATTTGATGTTGATTTAATTTACTGTAAAATCATCATCAGGCCTTCAATAACTCAATATTTCATTCCTCGTAACTTAATTCTATGCCAAATTGGATCCTCTTTGTGAACAATTACTGCTAAAAATAGCGTGATTTGCCAGTAAATTGTTTCTTCATCAGTAAATGGAACACAGGGAGGACTGGTGACAAGTGTTACATAAGTATTTTTGACTTGATACTCGTGGGAAAAGATGTCCAACTACTTGTGACTTCATTTGGAAGCAATCTGTTTTTATTTTTCTCATAGCACAGATGCCAATCTCCGCCATTAATGTGTTATATATTTTATATTGATATTGAATTTTTCCTGATATAGCATATAAGCGAGTGTTAAAATGAAAGTGGCAGTAAGGAAGCGATTGATCTCAGATACATAACTGCTGAGAACGTCTCAGTGCTTGTCAAGACCTTCAGTAGGCAGGGTGTTTGTGATGTGAAAGCAGAAGAGTACTATCACTATGCAATATCTGCTTAGACATTGCTTGTGAGCTTTCAGAAGTGAAGCTTGTGGAGAGGATATATTGAAGCAGAATTTATGCTTGTAATGTTTAATCTTATATGTTGGTGTGACAACTGCGCACAGAACAGATACAGATACCGTAAGCCCGCACAGATAAGTTCTTGATGCTGGTCTGGTATATTCTTTGCGCAGACATGACAAATGCTGTGTTAAGATTGTCAACCACTGTCTGAAAGACACCTTCATTCTCTGTGATTTGTTATCTACACAGTGACTGAGACTTTCTGTTGGTCCCATCTTAGCATTGGTTGAAGTCTCCCTGTCCCAGAATGCTTTTCTGCCTTTGTGCGTTTTGGTTTGGGTTAAATAGCGAATGTGATTCCTAAACCATTTATTGCTGAACAGTTGAAGTCAGAGTAACATTAATGTAAAATGTAAATGTACTACATTTATATATGTCCCACAATTCTCATAATATGATCAAATATTCATCCCTTCTCAATCTGGGATGCTGTTACGTGTATGAGTTATATCCTGATTACAAGAAGAAGTTCGTATATTATTAAATATGCTTGGCAGTTAGGATATCTTGTTCAAGTTTATAGTAAACAAGCTATAAAACGCCTGTTTCCCAACATAATAAGTGGAGCAAATTCGCTCAGGATGGAAAACACTAATGAAACATCATAACATGGCCAAACAGGACTGGGACATACAGCCGTTGGAAGGACAGATATAGTTACAGATGCATGATAAATAATACAGGTCATGTGCAAAGAAACAAACATATCCTCCTCTCTCCTTTTCTCGTAATTATGAGATAAGATCTCCATTTTTTTTTTCATTCGGTGAAAGCAATGTCAACCCTAAATAGGCACCTGTCACTGGGTGGGATGTTTTAGGCAGTAATTTGTTGTAAGCAGTTAAAGGTGCAAACATAACAATTTCAGCTACTCTAAGGGGTTCTAATAATGCTCTCTCCAAAACTGCAAGGTATATTGGGTGTTCAAGGCCTGAAGTAATTAGTACCTACCAAAAGTAGTCTGGAGAATGACAACTGTTGGGTGCACAAGGCTCATTGATCAGGATGGGGAATGATGGCGTGTTGTGCTGTCTGATCCTACAGCTCCTGTAGCATAAATTACTGAAAAAGTTAATGCTCGTTCTGATTGAAAGGAGTCAGACCACTGTGTACATCACAGCTTGTTGCTTATATTGCTTCGTTGCCACAAACCAGTCACAGAGCAAATGTAAAAAGTGCCTACAACAGGCACATAAGCATCAGAACTGGACCACAAGAAGGAAGAAGGAATCCTGGTTTGATGAATCACATTTTCTTTCACAAAATATGGAGAGCTCTGTGTGTGTTTCCATGAGTTTATTCTCATCCCTGACCTTCGCTGTGATGCAACATCCGTTTTATTTTTTATTTTCCGTGACGTTATATCCTGTTTCTAAATATTTCTTTGACCACAGGAAGCAGACAAGCTTTGTTGCATCCCCATGGTTATTCTTCAGAACCATCTCCAGCCACTCCCAAGTTCTGCCCAAGTCGTATTTTCTCTTTTTTTCTCTTCCACCCCTCTCCTTCTGCTCACTCTCTCTTAATGCATTTACTGTCAGATGTGACAGACCTTGCTTTATTCTTTGACAAGAATTCAATATCCATTTGGTTATAACGTTTCTCTGTAAAAAAAAAAAATGTTATGAGGGATAGTAAAGCTGTGCTATATTTTACAGCCTTTCCACTAAATCTTTTGCTTTGACGGTGAAACTATTTATCCAGCAGGTGTGATTGAGTGGATGCCCTTTATTTTCTTGGATTTTCTGGAAATTTCACCAGGAATAATCAAGGTATAACTAAATCAGGCAGTAAGTGGATTGTTTTACATTTAATCGTGCAACATTTACTACCTAGAATTGAAGTTTGCACTAAAAACGAACCAGTATAATCAACATAATATGAGGAAATAACAGTTTTAAATTCAAAACAAGTCTATGTACTGTACTGGAATGTCAGTTAACATGCTAACCAGCTTGCTGCAGTTTCTTCTATCTCATACAATTTGCACAACACAGTTTCCTCTGGGAGATGTATGATGAACAGTAATTTATCCCCAAACGTATCCATGGTGCCGATGCCCAACTCCTCCTGCTCCTTTGCTGCTATACGCCTCTCCTCTCCCCACCTGCTGTGTTTAAACACCAACACTCACTCAGTTCTTCTTGCTCTCTGGACTCCAGTTTGCCAATAGCGTCACTAGGTGAGGTTACATGGACCCCATTATTCACAAATAAATTCAAAAATAAAATGTTTGATAAGTAGTTTCTGCTTTTAACGGTGTGTCGGATGATGCTGATGTTAATGTATCATTTCTGGTGAGTTAACCACACAACATGGCATCACTAATAACTGAATGTTTGCTAACGTCGTCATGATGTAACGTAAGCCGGAGTAAAAACGACCGGGGTACCGCCGGAGCGTTTTTGTGAATGCCTTTTTCTTCATTTCCCTCCGTCACTCATACTACCAGTAAAGAAGTAAATGTGAGTAATTGTCAAGCTGTTTCTTCATTAAAAGCATCACAACAACAGAAAAAAAAACTGCTCTGGGCAAATGAAAGAGACCAATCTTCTGGTAATAGACCTCATCTACTGGTTGCTTCTGGGCTCATCCCACAGCTGTTGACAGCTCTCGCGATTGATTTGTCGGCACATTTAAACAGCATTTCAAATTAAATCACTGCACACGTAAACAGTCAACAAAAAATTATTCCAGGAGGAAAGAAGAAAAGCGTCCAAGCTACTAGCTGCATAGCTAATTGAGCTACCAAGCTAAAATCAACTATTAACCACGACCAAAGAGTGTGCAGCAGTTAACGGTTACTCTGGTGGTATGCTGTCCACTGTTCCGGTATGACTTACTGAAGATGAGGCCTGAATTGTGAGATTAAAATCTAAATAGTCTAGTTTGACTATTTAACATAGTCAAATGGATTTCTATACTAATATCTAAACCAATTAATTGAGCACACAAAACTGGTATTAGTTTATATAAAGCTGTTTTAGCTGGATAGCTGAACTAATAATAACTAATTAAATGTGTTGGGAACAGTTGTTATCTGTCAAAATTTTACTGCTTCAAATGAGGAGACTGTAATGAACCACTGTTTAAAATCTAAATCTAAATTTCTAAGAATTTGAAATCATAATTTATCAATGCCATTCATCAAGGATAATTGGATATTCCCTTTGCAAACGGTCGAATATTTAGACATCTGTTCTGTTTAGAGACTGCAGGTCCAAGTCCTTCAACCAATTAACAAGGTCCAATGCTCGAGCTCCAGGCAGATAGAGAACTCCCACCAGCTAACAATAGAATAGGGAAGCCAAACAAATTAGACATGACTTCTAAAGTAAAAGACAGGGACTCTTTTCTACTAGACGAAGAGGAGATGAAGAAGCAGGCGATTCCACAACCCATCAAAATAACTGTCTAATTCTATTATGCTGAAAAGCTGCTTATTCCAGTGTTATACAGAATGTTTACACATTTAGATATGTAATGCTTACAAGCAACACCGAGAAAATGTTGGAAATGTTGAGATTTGATCCAAATGTAAAGTGCATTATAAATTAAATGTATTATTATTATTATTATGTGATCTTATTTAATCCTTCCAGCATAACACTACAGGCACAGATTTCTGTGCAGTGGCTTAATTAATTAATTGACAGTACATAACCCCTTAATTTGATTTTGACATTGACTTGAGGAAGTAAAGTATAGGGGAAATATTATAATAAGAAAATAAAATCGGTGTACATTAGAATTTCTATGACTAAAATCTAGCCGAAAGCTGGAAGATCACCTTTCTAGCGTAAGGCCAGAAAGCTAGGAATATGCTACAGGGTAAATTTTGTTAGCTTTTGTTTTGGGCTGGAAACCACTAAGGGCCCCATAATACAGTACTATCACAATCCTTCTGTCACAATGTGATACATTACCGTATCGATACTATATCTTGGTTCCAGGGTCTTGAGTACATAATTCAAGCTGTCTTTTTCCCCGCAAAGTTGTCTGTTTATAGATGTTTGTACTGGAAGTAGGTGATGTGCCATGTTGTTTTAAAAGCTTGCACTGATTGACTGGTAGTTTTGTCAAGCTAAATGTGTCCATTGTTGTTTTGCTTTTCCAAGGTGCTAAATTAGCGCCAGCGTTGAAGTCCTGTGCTCAAGCTATCGCCCCTCTAAAAAAAAAAAAACATATTACGGACATATTGTCTCAAATATTTTCAATCGAATAACTATTTTGTCTGTAGTTCCTCAGAGAAATCACTATAACTAGTCAAAAAACAGTAAATATCTTAGCCCTTTATGCTAACATTGGCTATCATATTTCTGTTGACAGCAGCAACCTTTTCCTCAATTCTTCTGTTTTCTCTCTAGCTGATCACTACGGCAACTTTGTTACCATTACATAACTGCTTATGAAGTTGTCATGTGAGGCGGTGAATTCATTGCTCCATCAGCCATGAGAATATTGAAGTAATCTTGTAGCAAATACTGAAACAATTTTTTACTTTTTTACTGTGCATGTTTTTTAGATTATTTTAGACTTCAAAATCTGTTGGATTTCAAAACTCTTGCGTTGTGAACCTGAAGTAACATGCTTTAGAATTCAACAGTTGTACTAGAGTAATCAGAGATTTGGTTTTTCCTGCAGGTAGGATACAGGTAAAGAGTGAGCAGAGTTGTGTAATTTAAGGTCCAGTAGGATGTTAGCTTACATGATCGTCGTTCAGTAATCGGCATTTTCTTCGATATCTTAATATCTATTTTATCTATGTAACCTTTTGTTAACTTTCCTACCGACTCCTATCTCCGTTGTTTCTGGTGCCCTTTGCTCTTGAAACTCAAGCTGCCACCTAGCACTGAGAAAAACTAAGTTTGCGGATGTTTTTTTTTTTTTTTTTTTAAACCTTCCCTTGTTCTTTCTCTTTTTCTCAGTCATCCTCCACAAACCAAAACTATTTTTTATGGCCACACATCAGAGTTGCTTAGCACCAGTGTTATGTAGAGGTTTCCTTCGCAAACCGCTTTGGTTTTCCATTACAAATTCAGTATTACCACAAGAATTTCCATTAAGAGCTATTTGCATGGAATGAGAGGGGAACTGAATCAAGTAAAAATTAATAATGGTTCAATGAGAGCCATATGGTTGCATATTTTGAATGGCAGCATTTTGATACCGAGACCCAACTAGACAAAGAAAGCCTATGTCAAATTATTAGTTAGCTGTATGTTATTAGTTAGCTTGTATTCTTAAAAGATTCCATTAAAAAGTATGTTTCAACTGTTAATAAGTACTGATTAATAAGCTCACACCCAATTTAAAAGTTACTGATATTTAACAACAATTAAATAACATTAAGTTTGAGCACAACCTACTACAATTAAAGCAAAAAATATATATATGCAAATTATTTTGAATTATCTTGTCTCGTTATCCTCCGCTTATCCGGTTCCGGGTTGCGGGGGCAGCAGTTTCAGCAGGGAAGCCCAGACTTTCCTATCCCCGGCCACATCCACCAACTCCTCTAGGAGGATTCCGAGGCATTCCCATGCCAGCCGAGAGATGTAATCTCTCCAGCGGTCCTTGGTCTACCCCGGGGTCTCCTCCCAGATGGACATGCCCGTACATGCCCGAAACACCTCACCTCCCCAGGGAGGCGGCCAGGGGGCATCCTGACTAGATGCCCCCTGACTCTTCTTGATGCGGAGGAGCAGCGGCTCTACTTTGAGCCTCTCCCGAATGTCTGAGCTCCTCACCCTATCTCTAAGGCTGAGCCCAGCCACCCTGCAGAGAAAAGTAATTTCAGCCGCTTGTATCCGCGATCTCATTCTTTCGGTCATGACCCACAGTCCATGACCATAGGTAAGGGTCGGAACGTAGATGGACCGGTAAATCGAGAGCTTTGCCTTTCGGCTCAGGTCTCTCTTCACCACAACATCGATATAGCGTCCACATCACGGCAGACGCCGCCCCGATCCGTCTGTCCATCTCCCGCTCCCTTTTTCCTCAGTCGTGAACAAGACCCCGAGACACTTGAACTCCTCCTTTTGGGGCAAAAACTCCTCCCCGACCCGGAGTGGGCACTCTACCTTTTTCCGGCTGAGAAACCGCTTGGCTGCGCCTAGAAATTCTGTCCACAAAATTAAGAACAGAATCGTTGACAAAGGACAGCCCTGGCGGAGTCTAACCACAACTGGAAATTAATCTGACTTACTGCCGTTAATGCGAACCAGACTCTGACTCCGACAGTACAGAGATTGGACGGCCCGTTGTAGTGCGCCATCCACTCCATACTCTCGGAGCACCCCCCAAAGAATGCCCCGAGGAACACGGTCGTAAACCTTCTCCAGAGCCACGAAGCACATGTGGACCAGTTGGGCAAACTCCCATGTCCCCTCCAGCACCCTTGAGAGGGTATAGAGCTGGTCTATTATGCCACGACCAGGACGAAAACCGCATTGTTCCTCCTGAATCCGAGGTTCGACTATCGACCGGACTCTCCTCTCCAGTACTGTGGCGTAGACCTTCCCAGGGAGGCTAAGGAGTGTGATCCCCCGATAATTGGGACACATCGTCTGGTCCCCCTTCTTGAAAAGGGGAACCACCACCCCAGTCTGCCACTCCCGAGGTACTGCCCTCGATGTCCACGCAATGTTGCAGAGGTGTGTCAGCCATGACAGCCCTACAACATCCAGAGCTTTAAGATACTCAGGGCGGATCTCATCCACCCCCGGGGTGCTGCCCCCGCGGATGTGTTTAACAGCCGCAGCGACCTCAGCCCCAGTGATGAGCGGACCTCCAAGTCATCCAGCTCTGGTTCCTCCTGCGAATACGTGTTAGTGGGATTGAGGAGATCCCCAAAGTATTCCTTCCACCGCCCGATAACTTTCTCAGTTGAGGTCAGCAAGTCCCCATCCAGCCCGTAGACAGAGTGGAAGAACGATCGCTTTCCCCCCCTGATACGCCGGACGGTTTGCCAGAATTTTTTCGGGGCTAACCGAAAGTCTTCTTCCATGGTCTCACCGAAATTCTCCCACGATCGTGTTTTTGCCTCTGTGACTGCCACAGCCACGTGTGTAGCTTTCAGCTGCTTTAGGAGTCCCACAAGCCATCCATGCTCTGTAGGACTCCTTCTTCAGCTTGACGGCATCCCTCACCTCTGGTGTCCACAAGCAGGTTCAGGGATTACCGCCACGACTAGCACCGGCAGCCTTGCGACCGCAGCTCCCAGCAGCCGCCTCGGCAATGGCAGCACGGAACGCGGTCCACTCAGTTTCCATGTTCCCCGCCACCCCCGGAACGCGGTTGAAGCTCTGCCGGAGGTGGAAGTTGAAGACCATCCTGACAGGGTCCTCGGCCAGACAGGCAGACTGTCACTATTTGTTTGGGCCTACCAGGTTTGTACAGCTTCCTCCCCCGCCATCTGATCCAACTCACCACCAGGTAGTGATCGGTTGACTAGCACATCATCACTAGTTGATCATATTATGGACAAACTGTGACTAGCACAGAAGTCCAATAACTGAACACCGCTAGGGTTCAGATCAGGCAGGCCGTTCCTCCCAATCACGCCACTCCAGGTCTCGCTGTCACTGCCCACGTGTGCATTGAAGTCTTCCACTAGGACAATGGAGTGCCCAGTTGGGGCGCTTTCCAGCACCCGTTCCAAGGACTCTAGAAAGGATGGGTACTCTGAACTGCTGTTTGGCGCATAAGCGCACACAACAGTCAGGACCCGTTCCCCAACCGGAAGGCGCAGGGAAGCAACCCTTTCATCCACTGGGGTAAACTCCAATACATGGGCAGAAAGCTGGGAGGCTATAAGTAAGCCCACACCAGCCCTCCGCCTCTCACCTGAAGCAACTCCAGCATAGTAGAGGTTCCAGCCCCCATCGAGAAGGCAGGTTCCAGAGCTAGTGCTGTGCGTAGAGGTGAGCCCGACTATATCTAGTCTGTACCTCTCAACCTCTCGCACAAGCTCAGGCTCCTTCCCCATCAGTGAGGTGACATTCCATGTCCCCACAGTCAGCTTTTTTAGCCGTGGATCGGACTGCCAAAGCCGCTGCCTTTTCCTACTGCCCAATCAACATTGCACCGGACCCCTGCGGATTCCTCCATGGGTGGTGGGCCCACGAGAGGACGGACCCATGTCCCTGCTTCGGGCTAAACTCGACCGGGCCCCATGGGTGAAGGCCCGGCCACCAGATGCTCGCTTGCGGGCCCTTACCCCGGGCCTGGCTCCAGGGTGCGGCCCAAGTAACCCTCCGGGCAGGGTAGTCGAGTCCTCGATTTTTTTCTCTCATCAGGGGTCTTGACCGCTCTTTGTCTGACCCTTCCCCTGGGACCTCTTTGCCATGGGAGACCCTACCAGGGGCAAATTGCCCCCGACAACACAGCTCCTAGGATTACTAGGGTACTCAAACCCCTCCACCACAATAAGGGGGCGGTTGTCGGAGGTGGTTTGAAATATTTATTGATTATTTCGAATTTGAAAAAAGTAAAGTGAAAGGAGTGCAGAATTAATTTGTTTTGATCCACACTGAGGTCCTATTATTTATCACAACTATTTATTGACTTAATGAAGAGTCAGGCTAATTTATGGCTCCATTATTCTATGTGACTAAAGGTTCGTGATAATAAATTAATCAACTGCTGTGAGAACCCTCTCTTATTTCCTCTTGACATTTAGCAGACAGTGCAGCTAGTACTATTTTGGAAAAATAGTTTGAGCACAGTTTGAACACATTTTGTCCAGTCCCCCCACCCCCCTAGATGCAGTAACGCTCAATACATGGTTATGAATATCTGAGTCGATGGATCACATTAATTATGTTTTTCGTGGCCTTCATTCGTTCATCATAGAGCAGTTTGGACTGTTTTCAAATGCTTTCAAAAATTTGTCTCGGAAAATTGGCTTAAAATCTGACATACTTCTTCCAAATGACATTCAGTTATTAAGGAAAAGTAAAAGAATTTAAATTCTCAGCTCCAGATGAAAGAATCTTTGAACGATGCTTTGTTTGTTTTTTTGACTTCTGAATGTCATAAAGCTGACAATGTCAGACGGGCAGTCCATACATTTTATCATTTTTTCTGTTCACTTTTTTATACTTCATCCACACAAGCAGTCATGGAGTCTCCTTGTGAGATTCCACAGGAATCCGCTGCAGCTAGACACTAAACCCATTTCATCCTCTGCCTCAGCTGGTGTTACAAGTTTGGGAAAGTGGGGTAGCCAAGGGTAAAAGGTGCTTTGTAGGAGTACTTTGTTCTCTGGAGGCGTTCTTGTGTGGGAGTTTTATTGTCCCCACACAAGAACGAGGGGGGAAGACATTGGATTTCATCCGTCCGTCGTTCCCTTTGTGGATGTGAAGTGACATCTGAAGGGAGCTTCCCCTGATTCAGCCAGCACACGATGTAAATGTCCGTACTTATCACCTTTCTAGTCTGCTCTCCTATTGCTTTACAACCTGAGCCAGCATTTACCCATTCACTTTAACATTCATGGCAATCATTCATAGACCAACACAACCACCATTGGGAGAAAATATAGCTTTCACATCTCTACCTCCTGAGGTCAGTCGTAGGTAACATCAATAATAAGAATTTATCACCATAAAAAGAAAAAAAAAGATGAAGAATTGTCACATTCAGTTTGTGTTTCAAATGAAGAACGCACGCAGAGCAAACCGCTGTACACATCCGTTCCTCGCCACCTACCTTACATACCTGCACTTACACACCTACACACACTTCTCGTAGTCACTCTGTGTGTGAATGTATCTGTTTGTGTGTCTGTATATGCATGTGTGTGTGTCTTGCTGTGAGTGGTGTGTGTATGCGGGCGCTCTCATCTAGACAGCTCATCAATGGCTGTGGGACTTTGCTGGATGTTACTATGGTAACTGCAGTGACATTGTTCCATAAGAGTCAGTTGATTATGTGTAGGATGAGGATAACATAAAACAAAAGATGAAAAATATGGAAATAAGGTAGGAAGGAAAGGTGGGGGGCGGTGAGTTTATGAATGAGCTGGTTGAAAAATTGACAAAGGACAGCTTTAGAGTTTGACAATGCAAAGAGAGAACAATAATAAGATTGAACAGAAAACCAGCTGAGCAATTCAGGAGGTTCAAATGTATCTTTCCTTTCTTCATCCTGCTCTGCATCTCCTGGTTTTTTTTTCACTGCTTCAGTGTACGAGAGCCACCTCATGAATGTAAGCTGGCAGCGTTAACACATTCAGGGTCTTCACCGCCTTTCATGGTGGAGAGGCTGCGTGTTTTACATACAAATTGTTTTGAAGCAAATAAATGGGCTGGAAAATATCTGCAACATTTTGTCCTCAACCTGATGTTTTGGAAGCAGAAAAAAAGGGCAAACATAAGGATCTTGGTGATCGTGGCAAGGACCAAATTTTGATGGCTGAATGAGTGGGTTAGAGCATCTCCAACACGACATGGCTTTTAAGTGTTCACAGTCTTGAGCGCTTAGTACCTAACAAAATGGTCTGATGACACCCGGTGTCCAAGGCTTAATGTGTGTGTGGAGTGTAGGCTAGCCTGTGGTATCCTATCCCATAGAATAGGTGCTGTTGAACAAATTAATGAAAAGTCATTTTTGTTTTTTGATAGAAAGGTGTGAGGGCACTTGTACAATATTATGCTGGTGGATTTAATGTAAGGACAGTCAACACAGATAATAAGAACCAAGTAGATGTTCTGATAGAAGCTGTACTGAAGCCAGAGAGATATGCTTCGTCATCTTCATATGTTGAAAAAGAATAGAAAACATAATTAGCTCTGGTTTATTTTGGTTTGTATGTTTTGATTTGTCCTTTTCTTTTTTTATTTAATTTAATACAATTTTTTTCATTACCTATTTCTAAAAGAAGAAAAGGTGTCATTAGGCCCTCTAATTTAAGTATGGAATATTGGATAGTTTATTAGAATATTTCATTAAACATTTGACATCTTGATTGTTAATTTATTATCAACCGCTTATCCTGTTCAGCGTTGAGGGGGGGGTGGAGCCTATACCAGCTGACATCCGGCGAGAGGAAGCAAGTTGCCAGTTCATTGCAGTGCCGACACATAGAGACATACAACCACTCACACTCACTCTCATTTAGTCTCACCAATTCCCCTATATTGTATGTTTTTGGACTGTGGGAGGAAGCTGGAGTTCCGGGAGAGAACCCACGCAGACACAGGGAGAACATTCAAACAACACTGTGCCGCCCATCTTCATTGTTGTTTTCATTAAAGGCCATGGGCAAAAGTTCCTTACTTAATTTGTTCAATCATTTCTTCAAGTAAAAAAATGTATTGTACTTGTCTTGGCTCATTTTCATAAATTTGAATTTTGAGGGTCTTTTATTCTCTCCTTTGGAGCATTTCCTGATGCTACTTCACTTAAAGGACTTTCCAGCACCACCTCCACACTTTGTGTCTTTCATTAGCGTCGCTAGTCAGATGCGTCTGTGGAAGGAGTTCCTTATTCAGTCCATTACTCTGGTCCAGACTGAAGTATCACGATGGCTATTTGATATATTGTCGCTACGTTTTTCACGGCCTGTCATGAAGCTCTGATCATAAATCCCACTGATTTTATTTATTTTTATTAATCATATGAAATAACTTTTTCCTTACAGCGCTAGTAAGTTATTGGCTAAAAATTGTGCTTCAAAAAAACAAATAAACATAAAATCCTCAACGTTTCATAATACTCAAATAAACGTTGATAATACTCACAGATACGGTTTTAAACCTAGATTAACAAACTATGTGTCTCATGACGTGTCTATCTGACAACATCCGGAAAACATAAAGCCTCCAATAAACTCCTTTTCTAGTTACAAATAACACTGCCTGTTCATGTCTCTGATTATCATTTACTAAAGACTTCTTCTGTGTAGCTTCACTAGAGTCAACCAGAAAGTGGTTAAAACTAATAAATATTAATAAAAAAAAATAAAAAGAGCTGTAGAAACCATGACATGTGGAAAAGCAAACGGCAGAATCAATTTAACTGCCACTGAGCTGCAAAGAGCACAGTATAGATTTACACACTGAGTAATACAAGCAGACAGCACTATGTCAGCAGGCAACACAGAGAGTTTACTCATCGATCTGAACAACAGTCTACGTTGTGAATATATGAAAATAAGATAGAGCATTTATTACAGATATTGTTCTTAAAAAAAGACTTGTCTTCCCTTAAACCTCGACATTTGTGCCTCTTCGCTCAAAGACGATTTTGCTATCTGTACGCACCTCACTGAAAGTAGACATTTCTTAACAACAAATCAAATAGAGGATTCACTTCAAGCAGTTAGTAAGCATTTTACTCATTGCATTATAGGGCAATTCTGGCAGCCCTTGATATAGAACAAACATCCTTACTGAAGCTCCTTTACCCAGCCACTGCTGTGTTTCCTGTCATGTAATGTAATTTGTGCTGTAAGGGTTATTCGCACTTAAAGTGACCCAAACTTTTTTTGTTGCAAGATTAGACAGCGTTAATGCAAAGTTGCAAGTCAATACGGATTTATGATGTGAGTAACGAAAATTTGACATTTTCAAGTTGCAAATGTTCAACTTGTGTGATAAATTCACCTGATGCCTGTCAGCTTTCAGATTCTCTACATGTCCCACTTTCAGAGGTCAGTTGACGTAGAAGAGGACGATAAGCTTGTTGCAGCTGTACGTGAACACTGGGGCTCTCGTGATGTCATGACATGCAGGCATAGTGGCGTTTGCTTTTCCAAAAAATCTGTGATTTTCGGGAGAAATGAGGTTACTTCAGGAGGGACTTAGCAGGAATTAACATTTTTGTGACTTGTTGGCATTCACAGGCTGTGACACTCATGTAAATCACTCTATAGATCATTCATAAAACATTCTGAGAGTAGAGAAAGTATGGATTAATTAAATTCTATTTTTTATTAGCAGCCAAAAATTGCAGCAAATGCTTTGGTGTCAAGGCTAGAACTAATTGTATACCCTCATCAAACTTTACCAGTTTACAATTTGTTTGTTGTGTTCAGCCACAAGGCTCCATGACCACAATCAGTCCACCACTTAGAAATATCATGCTGGTGCTAATTCTTAAATGTTAACACACAAAGACGCTTAACTGGGATAGAAAATAATTTAAAAAAATTATTGTTATTAAATATTCACTAACCAAAAATGTGCACGATAAGGTCGTCAGAATATTGACATTAGCTTATATCCAACAGCGCTGCTTGCAATCTGATATCCTCACAGAGCCACTAGCGCGGCTGTACACTCCAGTCTTGTTAAACTTTAATCAACATCCTGTGTGTGCTGCTGTCGTCTTCTGTCTTATCTCCCCTCTCCAGTGTCGGTGTGTTTAGAAAATGTCAAGCAGTTTCTTGCTACTCTAATTGTGTTTGATAAACAGAAGTCTGAAGGAGACTGTGTCAAAAATAATTCCCTACGTAAAACCTTTTCTCCATTTTTCATGTGCCACTCCAAGTGATGCTCTCTCTGGTTATGGTTGTGTCCCACCCAGACAATTTTCATGATCCTGTTTACCAAGGAGATGTGTAATTTTATGCGCTTAAACTCTGAGAGGAGATCATTTAACACTCTGATTCGTTATTGCTTCTCAAATATCCCTTCTTATATTGTGTAGTTTCTGCTAAGCAGTATCCTTTGTTGCACCCTGAGTACAGGCGGTGTGTTTTTTTTTTAGTCTCTGCAATGATTTCACTTGATGTCGCGAGATTTAAAGTCTAAGCAAGTTGTCAACTAAATTCTCTACAGGACCTGCAAGGATGTACAGAGGAAACGTCAGTTGTTTGTCATTTCATATGGTTTCCTAAAGCAAAGGTGTACTTAAGGCCAACCCAGTACACAAGTGACTCCTATCATGAGACTTTCTCATAGTGAAGACAGAATACATACCATGCATGAATACATACATCAGGGTTTTTTGGAATAATGAGTGGAGTATGATGGAAATAGTGACTGAGCTGGGGGATAGTACAGAGCTGTTGAACTTTCAAGATGATATTGGAGCAATCTGAGGCAACATGGGGATTAAAATAAGCGATTATGAAATTAGCCTTTTTATTCTATCGACTTCGCTTAAACCATTTTTTGGCCAAATTGAAAGGAAGGTTTCTATTTTCCAGGAAGAAATCTATTTAATTTATTCCTCTTAAAATGCAGAAAAAAGGCTAACAGACATTTTGTAAGTGTTGATGTCTTTGGGAGAGGGTTTTCCTCTATGGATGTCTAGAGATGGGGTTTTTTCTAGTATCTAGGAGTGCTGCCTGGTGTAGAGGTATCTATTGTATAATCCATGGCCTAAAGAACAACAATAAGACAGGAGCCCATGAAAAGAAAGCTGCTTAAGGCTGACGGATAGTTTGTCATTTTTATATGTTTGATGTAATTGTAGAATTATTAATAAACTGAGATGTTGTGTACTTGTTTGAGGCACATGATATTCCACACATATTGAAATATTAGATTGTTTTCTGACAACGTGGTTGCTCTATCAAGCGCACAGTCACATATAGGCCGGGAGAATGCACTTCCTGTTTGTGTGGCCAGAAGTCAGATTATGTCCCTTTTTGCCCTGCTGTCATCATTTATTTGTATAACGTACAGATAATACCTATGAAGACCGACTGTGGGCAATATTAATAAGAGAGAAAGTACATTATAAAATGGTAATCATAATAGAAAGCACTCAGAGAGTGTAAACCACCACCAAAGCAAAACACCTCTCTAACGCCCCAAATTCCCCGTGGGGATTAATAAAGCTCTTTCTGCGTTATTCTAGTCTTTTATATGACAAAAGCTACATTTATGTTAGATTTTGTGCAGATTTGTCCATTAATTTATGAGTATTTGTTGAAAAGTCCAAAAGTACCCTATCTCACAATGGTTAAGAAAACAGGCCTTCTGAGCTGCAGCCACCCAAAATCCTCTCTGGCAGCCATTAAACACACTGCAACATGTGGACAGAGAAAAACTTTACATATCTTACAGAGAAGTCTTGCTTAACTTTTTCCTCAGCATGTCTGTAGACGTCTGTCCTGTCTTACTTTAATTATGGCTACACTCATCCCAGATGAAAAAAAAAGATTTCTGTTTGTACTGCTCTGCTTCGTCCGTATCCTTAACATCCTTGAGAATTTTCGGAAATCTGTTCAAAATTAGTACAAAGAAAAACTAAAAGGCATCGTCTGTATCCGATTACATCTTTAGAGTCGAGCATAAATAGGCCTCAATTTTTACCTTATTAAACCAGATTTAGCATCCCTCATTGCATACTGCTTGTAGTTCTAAGGGGAAATTACAAAACTCCTACATCTGCCTCTTGATCTGGATATGCATGATAAAATGTGGATGTCTGAGCTCATCACCTTATCTGCAAGGCTGAGCCTTGCCACCCTACGAAGGAAGCTCATGTCAACTGCTTGTATCCCTGACCTCATTCTTTCGGTCACTACCCACAGCTCATGACTAAAGGTGAAGGTTGAAACGGAGATGGAGCCATAAATTGAGAGCTTTGCCTTACGACTGAACTATTTCTTCAGAACAACAGACCGTTACCATTTTTTATAGTTGTTACCCCAAAGTCAGTGATTCTAGTTCAGAATTTTACAAGTGGGAGCTTTAAAACAAACTTTCCTTCAGACTGCTTTTTTCCTATAAACCCATCAGTGCAGGTTAATAACCCAAAGAGACATGCTGACTGTCTGAAACAAAACTGCCCTGAATAAACTCGAGCACTATACCATATATGTAGTCAAACACGTGAATATATTAAGCAGAAAATTGAACTTCCTGTCATTGGGATATCTTATGGCCTTAATGAGCAGTTTGTTCACTGATTTCTCAGCTCCGAGGTTGCCTCTCACTCCTTGCAGCTTAAGAGTCCCTTTTATGAGGACCATGACTTTAATTGTTGGAAAGTAATGTGTTTTCATCCTGGTTCAGCCACATGCAGCCGATGAGTCATCATCGTAACTATGTTCAGTAAGTGTTGTACTCATTTCATGAAATTGACTGCAAATAATTCAAACAGGGGTTGTAAAGCTTTATATTGTTGAAGATGAAGATCTACACCATAAACACTGATATACCACTTCCATGAAGAAAATTAGGAAATTGTGTCATAACAGGTTGTGAAGCTGAATGATGTTTGTTGAGTCTTGTAGTTTAAACATCATTTGAGTGCACCATATTCCCCCCCCCCCCCCCCCCCCCCCCACCCCAGTGGTTAGAAGCCATGTTTAGTATCCGTGCGTATAGAGGGATTTTATAGACTAATTAAACCCATGTTGGGCATATGGTGTTGTGTGTACTCAGAGTACACATTGCTGTTTTCATGGAAAGTTCAATAGTTTGTTTTGTTTTAATTGTATAAGGAGTGATTTTAGTCCTGATAAACAAAATCTCCAAAGAAGGGTTGCTTACATTTTGGATTCTTAACTTAGTAAAGACACGTGAGGACACAGCCGCTGTGTCCTTGGATACTTCTGGTTTTTATTTAGCTGATTATACACAGGATTCAGGCGTCAAACCCAACATCCTCCAGTGTAATGAATAACTGACCTCCCTTTTCAAAGTAGAGTTCAATAGGATTTTTCTAACTCAAAACATGTTTTCGGAAGAGCCAGTGGTAATGAGTTCTCACAGAAGACAAAAGGACATACATTTTTTGTCTGTCTTGGGGGCTGGTGGTAAACACCATTAAATCCATTAAAACACATTAAACACCATTATGTGCACTTAATACATTTCAATCAGACAAAACAGAAAATGAACAAAAGATTAATGATTCATTACAACAGATGATGTGTGATAATTAGTGTATAAGAAATCCCCCCTTTTGGAGTCTGGATACTGGTGGTGGTAGCTGATGACTCAGCTGAGGCTGATGGATCTGCGAGGACTAGGTGGAGATGGAGAGGTGGCGAGCGAGTGAACCAGCAGCATGAAAGAACTACATTAATGGAGAGAGTCATATTTAAAGACAGCAGCTGATAACGAAATGCTAAGCATGTCACTGTGTGACACAGTGATTGGATGGATGAGGCTTATGAATGCCGAGTGAATACAGTATAATGAGCCTGTGTGAAAGGTGAGGATGATAGTGGTATGAGCAGTAACTGTTGCCCGGATTGACTTCCTGATTGAACTTTCAATAGATCTGCATTTGCAGCGGGTACATGTGTTATATGAAACACCCAAATTTCTACAATTTTTAATTTCCTTAAAATATATTATTGCACACCTCACACTAATAGAGTGTGCTGTCAATTAGAAATGCATCGATCAATCCGCTGGCAGACTAATCCCCAGCAAGAGGCTTATTTCGCTTGGTCTCAGAGTAGCAGATTCTGTCCTGGTTATACAAATACTCCAAATGAAACTTGAATCTTGCTTTTTTAATACCTTTCAAGACGAGATAAACTGCTGGACAACAAACTTAATCAGACTCACAAGATAATTTCCCTGAGGAACAAACCGAGTTTCATGAAGTTAGTATGTACCGAGCAGAGCATCTGAAGCTCACAATAGCCATCCACAAGTTCATTATAGATAGATATTTTGTTGACGGCAACAACGTAAAGTTGCCTTTCTGTTACTTGTTTGTATATAAAAAGTTGTCCTGTTAACCCGAAGCTCTGCATTTTGATTTTGAGATTTGTTTGAATGAGATGGGGTCTCACCTCTCTGCTGCACTCTGAGAGAAAAGTTTTTTATTTTAAATGTTATGAACAAATGTATGCATGAACATTTTATTTGCAATTTAGAATTTATTCATTCATTTCACATTACAAATGCTATTTTGAAAGAAATCATGTGAAGCAACTCAGTCCAGGATTATTAGTTATCGGTATGTCCTTCCATTTGGCATGTCTCATAAATTGTATGTACTTGCTTGACCAAACTTTATGCATCCATTACCTGTATTAATAAGTCATTATTATTTACATTTTAAAGTTAGCACTACTTTTATTTTTTATTTTTTCCATGGGCACATTTAGTTTTAGGTGACGCAATATGGAATATGTCAGATAACAATCAGGGGGGGGGGGATTTCAGCGGGAGGTGTTATGTCCAGATAAACTTTCTATCCTCCTACTGTGACCCGAGAAATCACCAGAATTGCACTTAAAGTTATCTGCTAATGCTGAACTAGTTCCGAAAACAAACCTCTATATTTCCCTCTCTTTCCCAGCTGTGATACGAGTGACTGACAGAACCGACAGTTATGGGGAAACAGAACAGCAAGCTCCGTCCTGAGGTGATGCAGGACCTCCTGGAGAGCACTGACTTCACGGAGCACGAGATCCAGGAATGGTATAAGGGCTTCCTGAGAGACTGCCCCAGTGGTAACCTCTCCATGGAGGAGTTCAAGAAGATCTATGGTAACTTCTTCCCCTATGGCGATGCTTCGAAGTTTGCAGAGCATGTCTTTCGCACATTTGATGCCAACGGTGACGGGACAATAGACTTTCGGGAGTTTATCATTGCACTTAGTGTGACGTCACGTGGCAAATTGGAGCAGAAGCTGAAATGGGCCTTCAGTATGTATGACTTGGATGGAAATGGGTACATCAGTAAATCAGAGATGCTGGAAATTGTTCAGGTAAGTTCACAGAGACAGATGTCATATTTGGCGTATCATCTTAAACACACTTTGGATAACAAAATAATCCAATGTCTGAAATAAACACAAGACATAAAACTATGTTTCTCTAACATGATAGCCTTAAGAGTTTTCTCTGACACATAAACACTTTCGCAGACACTGACTATAACATGAGCCAGTACAGAGATTTTTATACACTGTTTAATTAACAGGGCTGCCACAGTATCCAAAACACAGTCTTTATGAGGCTTGAAAAACAGAACAGAACAGGCCATGGCCTAATCCTTGGTGCAAGGAAGCTTGATATGTAGACATGGAACTAGACTTATATGTCCCTCATGACCTCATTTATTGCCTACATTCAAATGTCAGTTCCTTGAAAGAGGCATCTGAGAAGTGATATTAATTACAAACTTTCCTTGTTCTGACAATAAAAGCAGTGGGAAACATTCAGGAATTTATTGGGTCTGCTCTTTAAATGAAGCTTTTATTCTTATCTAGAAGCTGACAGGTTCTATTTTCCATGCGCCATCAAGCTTTTAAGTTAAGGTAACTCTGCTAATATGTCTACTGTATATTATACACACACACATTAATGTATGTGAATTTCTTTTAAATGACGGCTTCTTTTCTGCATTAATTTCTGTATCAGTGCGTTTATACACCCATCAGCCATAACATCCAAACCACCTGCCTAATATTGTGTGGGTTTTCTGTTGTTGCCCAACCAGCTTTGTGTTGCAGTGTGCAGTACTGACACGTTTTTATCTGGAGCAGCATTTCATTTCATTTCCTTAGAAATTTGTTTAACAGTTGCTCTTCTGTTGGATTTTACAACACAAGCTAGTCATCGCTCCCCGTGAGCATCACTGACCCTAAGGAGTCCATGAGCCTGTCTCCACTTCATCAGTTGTCTTTCCTTAGAGCACACTGGTAATAATAAAAACCCATTTGGTAGGTACAAACTACTGCAGAATCTAAAGACCCCAAAAGGTTATTAGTTTCACTGCCCCACAATTTGGCCCTTATCAAAGTTGCTGAGATCCTCACGTATTCCCTAATTCCAGCACAATTGCTTCATGACAAAAGGGTCACATGCTGATTGATATATCCCACCCACTGACAGATGCTATTGTAATGAGATAATAAATGCTATTCTGACTAATAATAACATTATTAGTGCGAGGAGAATTTTTTAACCTTTTGTATTGTGTGTTGACTATATTCCTGAAGCCCTCATTACTCACAGTATTTGTTGGACACATATCTTTGACCAAAATGAGTGTGATGTTATTGAAAGGTTCAGTGTGTCTTTGTGGACTGGATGGATTCCGTCCTGCTCTGGACAGGGTTGGGGAAAAGAAACGAGGAACATGGGCAGTATGTGCGGCATTTCCTGCACAAGAGCCTTGCATGTAAATAAACAATTAAGAGTTGCACGCACACACCACAACCTACGTATGCCAGTTTATGTGTTTGTCTGCAACTGTTGTCCCTTAACTTTTTTTTTTTTTGCATCCTCCAGATTTGTGTAACAACAGCTTGTAAGTCCCAAGTAATTTTTGCCAAATTAAATCGTTGAACCTTAAGCGGATTGGTTACATTGTTTCTCCATAAAGCAAATTATAGTGGTGTTAATTTTATATTGTAATCGGGTCATACTGTAGGTTCTCTTCACATTTCCTAGACAGCCTACGTAAGAATACATCATATTATGTTTTTACAGTAAGGAAAAGTAATTTGTTTAGGTTTGATAATATCTTTATAAGAAAAGAAACCTAATATCTTTATTTTTGACATATATCCTTAAGCAGTTAAAAATATAACTGAGGATTTAATCTAAAAAGTTACAAAAAGGAATTTTATCTCCCTGCCAAAGCGGACAAATAGGGTTAGCCTCATGGGTCCTTATGTGCACAACAGGGAAGAGTCCTTCACAGTCTCCTTAAAAAATGCTGGACAGAATTCAATTAATTTCAGAAATGCTTTTGGACTGGAAAGGTGTGAATATCATGTATTTTCTTCAATTTGCTTACTTTCACATTTTAGATTCTTTAAAGCCCAGGCGATGTTCATGTCAGTCTGCTGAGGTTACGGTCGGTCCTCGGGGTGTATTGATTCACTGATGCAAATTTTGAAATTATTACCATTTAAGATGGGAATGCATCTCACTGCATGCCACTCAATAAAGCCAAATGCGCCAAGAACATGTCAATGGCCCGACTTTCAAACTACAAATTGGTTGACTTAAGCTTTGTTACCAATTCTCCAGTCACCACTCTCAGCTTTTGCTTTGGCGCTCTACCTATTAAGAGAGTTACTTCTGGTCCGGATAAACCCGGTTGCCGTATATCATTTCTTCTTCGTCTGACAGTGCTGACGTTGGTTCCACTGTATCGTTAAATCTCACATCTAAAGTTTGGAAGACATTTGGATCAGTAAGGGGAAACAAACAACGGTTTGTCCATTTGTTAGCTATGTGGAAAAGTGATTACATCAAGTGGTAGCACAACAAATGTGAACATTCACCTGGTGAGGCGTTGAGCTTAGATTGATACGACGGACGAGGACTCGTATGGTGGATTTTAAATAGCTAGCACAAGCAAGTGCTGGCGAGAGAAAGACATGGGTGACTCAGTGAGCTCCAAGGTAATCATAGCGTCCAAAGCTCGTTTTATTCTCAAGGACATACATACAGTGTTGCTGAGTATGATGGCTTTCATGATGTGATAAATACTTCAGAGCTGAGGTACAAATCCAGAACGTATCATGATAAGAACCGATGTCTGGACATCGTGTGCCTCTGTTTGACGGTCACAGCGAACCCCACCTCTGCAGGACGGGAGTTAAGGGGTGACTTCCTTCATCCTTAAGCTGCTTTACAGTTTGCTGCTTTATTGTGACTTGTCTTCACTGAAATGTTGCACTGATCTTACTGCTGTGCTGCCTTACCTCTCCAGAGTCACATGACTCGTTTGAAGTGTTGACATTATGACTTTTAGAATTTTGAAACCGAGATTTTTGTTCGCATGTATTTGAAGGTATGCAACCCCACTTTTTTATGGGATCGGCTTATTTTAGTTTATTATAGAAAAGGAATTTCTACATCAAACAGATATTAAGAGTTGTGATAGATTGAATCGTATCAAATCTTTCTGTATTAATATACACCATACCTGAATTGTTTTGTAGGCCATGTACCTGGAAGCGTTGCACAACTCTAGTCTACCCACATCAGCACAAACTGAGTTTTTCCTGTAAAGGGGGCATCTATACTCAAATTGCCCAGCTTATTTTTATCTCAGCTTTAACTTTGTGTCCACATCATTTAGCTGTGCAGAAGTGCAATAGAGACATTTAAGTATGTACCTCTACAGCAAGATGGTTCTAGAAACACCAGTACATTTAACGTTGTATATGCCTTTGTAATCTTTCTATGTCATGGAAACTATTGTTTATTCTTGTATTTACTTTGAGTATGCTTGCTTTTAATTAAATCCATCCATCCATCCATCCATCCGCTTTCTTCCGCTTATCCGCAGCCGGGTCGCGGTGGCAGCAGGCTAAAGTATTTATTAATTTCAAAAATTTCAACCGCAAATCCTCAATCTTTTCATCGCTTCACTCTAATGTATTGGTTTTAACAGGATCATCAAGCAGACATACACAACAACAAGTCAGAAAATAACCGTCATGACACAATGTTGCTGCACCTGACAAAAGTCGTACAGCTCCTTCTGCTACTGGGAAATATGAAGGCATAGCTCTAATTTGGAGAGTGACATAGTGCTGGGCTTTTGTCAGTGCGATAATGAGCTGTTACTGTACTGTTACAGCACCTGTGACATCCAAACAGGTGATAAGAATAATAAAAATTATAATGCAACTTTTATTCATCTCATGCAGTTATACAGAGTGTAACATTCTAAAATCATTTCCTAAGTGTTCGCCGTTTTGGGAGTCTTATTTAGCGCTGGTTTTGCTGTCCTCAACTAAAGCTTTCTCTTGTTAGCTACATGCGGACCCTCATGGTCGTGGTATTGCTACAATTCTAATTCATTTCTTACTTATTCTTTTAATTGTGGACGACACTTGTGTGTTCACTTTATCCATTAAGTCAGTGCTCCCTCTGGCAGATAGACCACCATCTTGGCTGCTCTCACTTGGGGGGGAAATAACTATAGCACCATCTGCTGGACTGCATAGCAATTGATTTTGTCATCCTCTCACCCAAAAGTTCAATTAATTTTTTCAGTTTAAATGAGGAAATTTCCACACTTACTACGCATTATTGCAACACAAAGTAGTGTGATTTTATGCTGTATTGATGCCGTTATTTCCTGTAATCAATTCATATTTGGATGTGTGCAACATCTTTTTAATGTTTATCCTAACATATGAAGTTAATTAGCTGCTTTATTATATGTTCTTCTGCTTTTTATTTTGTGTGGATTTGTGATTTTCTGCATTTCCTTGTTGAAGAACATGTCTTTCCCATTTTACCGGGAGCATTCAATCATCTGAATCTCTGATGTTACATTTGCAGTAGCTATACATTTAAGCCAATAAAGCCAATTCATCTGGGTCATTTACAAGAGAACCACATCCGATGCCAGGAAATGTGAGTACAGTAAGTGCTTTCAGAGGGCAGGCAGGCAAGTAGACCATGAAGCTAAATCTATCCATTTACTTCGTATCAGGGTAAGAGTTGTGACTGCAGCAGGCTGTGCGAAGAACCACAGGTGTCACTCTACCAACCTCCTTTGCCTAAAGGCAACACAATATTCACCTACATCAGTAACCGCACCTATGTAGAATTAGTTTTGGTTAAAAGTGATCCTTGAGTTTCCTCTTCCATATATTGAGCAATCCAGAGTCATGGCTCCAATGCTGGCAGGGTTAGTGATGTGATGATGTCATTGATGGCAGCGTTAGAGCCTATCCTAGCTGACATTGGGCGAGAGCTTGTGCACACCCTAGTCACCATTTTATCATGAGGTGGACACTTGGAGACACAAACATTCACGCACGCCTGCCAATTCACCTGTACTACCTGTTTTTGAAGGGAACATGAAATGGAACCGAGAAGATTCTTGCGGCGAGGCAACAGGGCTAACCGCTGCACTGCTGTGCCATCTTTGAGCCGCAATTATTTTTACTTTTTGATTCTCAGTTTTTCTTTACAGTTCTGAATTCGGGTCACCATGATAGATGGGCTGTTGTTCTAAGTACAAGGATTCCATTCGGTGCAGCTGTGTTGTTGTTGCTCATCTTTGGATCCATCGAGACTGTAAGCATGGAGGAAGAGACCAAGTTGAAATTAACATAATATTAACTGCCTCTTTTAATTACCTAATGAGATTTAACACTGACAACCTTTTGGTTACGAGGTCTTCTGCATTTGATATGACTGGTATGGATTTTGAGCAAACACTAACAAAATTGTTAGCTGACCTCAGCAGTTCAGTGTAGCAAATTTCATCCAAGGATGATTTCTATGCCTTTAAAGCCGGAAAGAAGCCACACGCACGTCCAACGAGAATGAAAGCATGCATGCTCATGCTTTCCACAGCCCCAAGAGGCTGCTGGCCTGGGAAGACAACTTAAGTTACCAAGTCACATGATGCAGACCTGATACTTTTCTCAGATGTTACTAAGCCAGTGGGAGTTATTTCTCCTCTGGGAGGTTCGTACAAATGAGAGGAGATTCACGAACTACCAGGAGTTTGAGAAACAATGGAGGAGCAGAGGCTGGCGGACTCGTTGTGAAAATGGGCTGTCAGGTCATTGCGGGGCCCTCACTGTCCACAAAAGCAAAGGACCATGCCCTCCTTAAGCCACAGAGATATCCCCACTAGCGGGGTACGTTTTAAGATGGTAGGCACATGATGCTGCTTGGATGCAACCTTGCAGATGGAGATCGGACCCAGAAAGACCCAAAACTACAGGAACATCAATGAAGAAGCATCCAAGCCCATCATACAGACTTTGGTCCGTCGCTGAGAATTCTACTGGTATTTGTGAGCAAGAACTAGCAAACTTGTTAGCTACATCCAGGTTAGCTATTTTAAACTGGAAACACTGGTTACTGCAGCATGTTTATATGATGCTCTGGTAAAATCTTCACCCACTTTGAAACTTGCAGCCAGTGGACAAAAAGAGGTGCATATTGTCTAGTTCCCGCTCTGTTCAGTGGAAAAAGAATTAGGCTCAACATTAGTACAATCTCAGACATTTGCATAGTTATAGACTCTTAAGACGAGTTCATAGCTTTCTGCTTCGTCGCAAAATGTACCTGATGATCTGCTCCCACAGACAGCAGACAAATGTTGTGACCGCATAGTCTATTTACCATAAGCTCAGAGTTCCTCAGGGTTGGGTCAAACGCAGAGAATAACTTTTATGATGGTTTGATAAAGTACAAATTATTATTACATGGGAAATCCTTTTTATTAGGGACATGTTAAATTTTTCTGTTTATCATATTGGCAATTTAACTAGTTAAACGTTTCATTTTTAAGGGACAAAATCAGTATTATTCTGGCCAGCCTCCAACAATTCGTAATTTTCACCAAAGTGGCCTCCAATTTTTTCTTTGCACATTTGCCTCCATTTGCAGTAGTGACCGGTTGCTGTGTCTCACTGCTGATAGCTAATGGTTTGTCCTGCAGAGAGTGTGTAAACGCTGCTGATGCTCAAAATTAGCCTTGCTGTGGGAGTAATTGAATGAGAAGGATCGCAGCCAGCACGGTTCGCTTAAGTCAGGGAGAAATATTAAAACTGTCTGGTCCACCCATCAATAGCCGAAATCTGTCTCGCTCAGGAGGTCCATTGTCTTCATTGGCCAAAAGGAGGGAGATCGTTTTCATACTGGTAATAAAGTGAGATTTTTTCAAAAAAGATGGCGAGGCGTATGTATCACTACTTAGGCAGATAAATTTGCAATACAAATTATATTCATTTTTCTTTTAAAGAGGCATCACTGTTTTATAAAAGAGGAGTTTCCCACTTTGTCCCTCTCTCCTTTACTTTTCCACATCTGATATTCACTCTATTATCTCATGTAGTTAAGATGTAGAGAAATGGTAGTAGCCTTAATGTGACGATTCATTCCTTTTTGCTCTTTCTTAAGTGATAAGCAGGTAAAAGTAACAGTCTTTAATAGCTCATGCAAACCAATATTAGGTCAGGTTTAGTTGGAGAGTGACATGACGTAGACCCTCACAGAAAGAAGAGGATGCTTTTGCTGTTCTGCTGTCTTGGGTGAATTTGGTCAAAATTGTTAAATTTTAATAATTCGCAGACTAATGTAGTTCTTGAAGGGGAGAGTGAGTTTATTTTTTGACTCACCTTTTCAAACATCTGTTGATAATTGGTCCATCTATTTGAGTCGTATTTATATTTATAATCTCAGACATTATGATTTGGCCGGTGAGCGAACGGCGCAAGAAAAAACGTGCAATTCCTAACAATAACTCATTAAATTGTTGTAAATAGATGCATAGAAAAGTGATACGACCACAAGAATCAAACTTCGAGTATATGTGTGAAGGTGCGTTGTCTTATCCATTACAGCATATTACTACAGGTGCTTTTGAAATAATCTTTAGAACCATACGTCCGCTGCAATCTAACTGCAAAATGAACTTGTACGACGTTGTAATCCAAACATGCACTTAAATGACCATAATCTTTTTTTCATAAATAAATCAACCAGGGGAAAAAAGAACACCTTTGACACATCTCAGGAAGTTTACGATTACACTCGGCGGTAATGTATAGGCTTGAATAGATGAGTTGAGTCCAGATGAGACTGATTATATGTATCCTAACTCACTCTTACCAGTCCAGAACCAGATTACTAGGGTTCTACCTCTACTGTGAATGTTGATTCAACACCACCAAGAAAATGCAACAAAGACAGCAGAAAACATTAAGGTCCTTTTTGAGTTTGGTAAATTCACAGCCCAGAAAGCCCACTTGCTCCGACATGTAGCTTGGTGTTGCACTTTGTTATCTTGAGCTGCAGTGGAATTGACAGTTTTACTACATGGCGATCCTGGACTGCACCTAACAAAATCCACAAGACGGAACTCATCAGTTATCAGTTGGTTCCTTTATGATGTCTAACGTTATGATAAGATGATCCAACTCCATTGGCCCTCTATAAACTGCAATACACTGTTAATGCAAACCGAACACTTCCTGCGTCTTGATCAAATGTAAAAATATTTCAGTCGTCTGAAACCACAGCACACAGTCATTGTGAAAGAGTTGCGAGAACATCTTATGTAAGACTCTAAATTCTTCTTAGGTTTCCATCATTAATGACATCTTTTCTAGATGTTATATTTGCATCAGGCTGAAGTCTAGAATTAGAAGGGTTCACTGGTGGATGGTAGAACAATAGCACTCTCATTTATGGGCTCAGTGGGAGGGCGAGTGCAACACTTAGCAGTGGGGTTTGTGGTAACAACAGCAGTCTCTATCTGCTAACATCTGCAACACAATGGCAGAATGTTTGACTGTTTTAATGCTGGATCTCAAACATCCTGGTACCTGGTCATCAGACATCAAACCTGCAGCCAGAAACCATGGGTTATGTTTGATAATGACGTCTCTTGCAATAGTCAAATTACAAATGTTGTTCTCTCCTGCTTGTATCATCTGAAGAAAATTGTCAAATATTATGTCTTTCCTCTCTCAGCCTGATGCTTTTATTTCCCAAATGTTAGTCAGTAGTTTTTGGCTGAGCCATGAAGCTGTGTCACATAGTCGGCTGGTGGGTGAGAAACAAAAAGCAGCCATTTCGTTTTTTTGAAACAGCACCAGATCATATAAGCACCTTATTACGGACTCTCTTCATTGGTTACTGTTCAGTTTGAGATTTGATCTTCAGATTTTACAGATTACTTTAAAGATACTATATGGTCTATCCCTGGTACATTGATGCCCTGCTGCTCCTCTATGAGCCAGAGACCTGGCTTAAGAGAAAAGGTGACCGGGCAGGTAAACCCACACCTCTTGAACCCTCTGCCTACACTCTGAGGAGCTGAACAGTACACAATCAGCATCATCTTTTAAATTTACATTTCATCTTTATTTATATACATTTATTGAACTCTAATTTTTTTTTTGACCGCATTTTTCTCCCCTTTATTGTATAGCCAATTCGTATTGTCCATTATATTTATTATAATGTTATTTATTTGGCTCCATCCTTTTCATATTTACCCCTGTTTCAACTATGTAAATCTCCTTATAATTCAGTTTTGGCACGTGATATATAAGTAAAGATTATTACTTGAGTCATTATATTTTCTTTAATACAACATCTCAAAGAAAGATCTGATCAGATGAGGCACCATGGGGGGAAATTGGGGCTCATGGTATAATACTTGTCAGTTTAGGGGAAAGGTTTGGGAACGATTGTCTCAGAGACTATTTTATGAGGATATTTCTGGGGCCTGTGTATGATGTGTCTTTGAGACAATAAAGCTCTGTGGTACAGAGGAATGAGAGGAGCACGGTGTCTCTGTGTGTAGTCAGGCGGAATCAAAGCGCTGCAAGCTCCAGATTGTTTCACTTCTCATTGGTTGCTTGTAATTTGGGGATTTAGGTATTTAAGCTTATTCCACTGCGTCGGCCTGGATTAGACCAACAGCTAAATCCCCAACATGTTATATCCCAAACACTTAACTGCAGTTTGAAGGATTTCCCCAAACTGAAATGAAGACTGATGAATCACGGTTCCCGCCGGTTCCTCAGCTTTATTGCGACTCAAGAGCTGAGCCGCCATGCCTCTATGTAATAGGAGGCATAGGCAGCACCTATTTAAAGCTCCCGCTGCTGTGTAATCACTATCAGCGCTTCTCTGTTCACATGTCAGCTCCTATTCCCTTCAAATCCTCCTCCCTATTAGAGACGGAGAGAGTGGGCTATGATTTCACCCTTTACAGCCAAACAGGCTGTATTGCAACAGAGAGCAAAGGAGACACAACACTGGTAAATAGTCTTTCCTGCGTGAGCATATGTTGGTAAATGAAGTCCCTATAAAAGCCACATAAACGTAGTTAACCGTCAGAACGAGGAAGCGGTCTAACAAGTTGATATGTTAGAATAAATTCTCATCGGAATGGGTCGATGCGCTCTGAATATGTCGTGACTGTGCTGCGTGCGCCTCCGTCAGTAAAGGAAATATCACAGGGTTATGTTACGTAAGAGTCTGTGTGTGGTAATCTCCAGTGTCTCTCCTCCCTGGTTTTTTAAATATCACCGTCCTAAAGTCCCCTTAAAGCGGGTTTCTGTTAACTCCCTCCAGGCACACAAGGTTAGAACATGACTGACCTCTTGCATTATTTCTAACCAGCCAGAATGAATATTTGGACTGGATTTTGTTTTAATTCTTCTGCTTCTGTTTGGGTGAATCGGAGAGCCGTGAACTACTGCTTCCATACACAAAATGTGAAGGTTTACCATTTTGGAAGGTTTATTTATCAGATTTATAAGCAGAGCACAGTTGTGTTGAGGTATTATGTTATTGGTAGAAAATGGATGTTCTAGACCTCTTTAGGGTCTAATATTGCTGTTTATACATTCTGTAAAACCCCTCCGATGTTAATTCATGGTTTTGGTGATATTGCTCTATATGGATGAAGCTTAAATAATTTATTTGAGCACTGCCAGTGTGAAGGGAGGAGTTGTCTGAGGTTGATGAACAAGATCCACATCCACATTGCGTGAACATAAAGAATCATAATCAGAAAATGGCTTATTGTCAAACTACTTACACACACTTACAATGAGTTTGACCTACTATCTTGGTGTAAAACATGCAGTCAACAAAAAAAGTAAGCATAAATATAAAAATGAAATAAGTATCTACTATGAGAGGAGAATATTTAACAGGGCAGTATTGCATGTGCAATGATGTCATACGCAGAAATACTACATACACACGTACACATGTGCACGCTCACGCGCATGCACGTATACATACATGCACATATTACATGCATTCAAGTGGCAGTGTAGTAGTAACATTTTTGCTTTGATTTAACCTTTATACAAATCCTAAATTCTATATATTTAATTGTGTTGAAATGTTTTCATAATATATTTACATTTATTTCTACATATCTTTTCAATTTTTCTTGTCACATAGCACGCCTTATGTTTTTTGCCACCTGAATGAATGAATTTCCCCTCTGGGGACTAATAAAGTGTCTATCTAAGTCACATTACATATTCGTTAGTAAAAGTGCAACTAACAAAATACAGCAGCAAATAACAATAATAAATAATTATCAATTAATTCAATGATTAATCCAATGATTATTTACATGTTTACGTAAATTTTTGAGTGAGTGAAACAATGAGATAATTTTTCATCACGAAGTGATAACCTCTTGACCTCCTGTGTGAAATTAACGATCTAAAGTTAAAGTCTTTTCATTTACTCATAAACCTTTACACGGAAGTGTCTGGAAGCAGCCAATGTTTGATCTTTTTGCTTGAAAAAATTAAAGCAACTGACTCATTATCGCCTGTTACAAACAAAGTGAGGAGGGGCATATTAAAGGGGAGTTTTATCCGTCTGTCTGCCACTTTGTTTTTGAAGTAGAACTTTAAAAGTCTTAATATTTTTTCCCAAAACATTCAAAATGCCGCAGCCAAGGACTGAAGCGGTGCCTTCTCATAGTCAGGGACTTTTATCATTTTTGTGTTTTCCGTTTTCATGATTACTATTTGGACATTTGCTCATTCAAACACTATTCATTATTTTTCAACAAAAATTGGAAAATTATGTACGCATCTCCCATGAACTAGATTGGTACGTTTCATGTTTTGGGAATTTGAAGCATTTTATTTAATTATTTTCTGATTTATATCAACTGTCCAATTCACAGGGACAATTTAAATTATTTCTAATCTTTCAAACTTTGAGATGCCGACTCCAGAGCCAGTGTTAGGTTCCCCCGTTCAGGCTACTGTACAAACAAAATATAATTGCAACACTGCAGCCTCCATGGGAGAAGATCTTCCCCCTCCGTAGATGTGAAGGACTTTTTCTAAGCTCACATTAAAAAAAAAAAAACCTTCAGTTGATCATATAATTAAAAAAAAGTAGTTATGAATATTATATAGCATTTATTCAAATAGAGAGCCGATAGTTTGGTCCAAAATGTTTCTTCTTAGACGGTAAATAGTTGTATCATTATTCCTTCTATCAACTCTCATCTGTTCCTCTGTAGGCGATTTACAAGATGGTGTCCTCTGTGATGAAGATGCCTGAGGATGAGTCGACACCTGAGAAGAGGACAGAAAAGATCTTCAGGCAGATGGACACCAACAGGGATGGTAGGCTGACCTCAGCTACTGCTGTGATAAATGGTGGTAGTCTTATGTACATTTATTGTTATTTTAACAACTTGCATTAAAACTAAATAGTTTCTGATGGTAAGAAAAATATCAACGTTTGAAAAATAGATTTTTTTTTTACTCAACATTTGGGCCTCATTTTGACAAAATCATTTATTTTAATGTCTTTTAGGGTTTTGTATAAGTATCATTTAAAATTAGCAATGTCAACATAGCATACCAATTTCTATTTATTTATTTATTTATTATGAATTGCTGACTTATCAAAGTCTATAAAGGGATTCGATATATCAGTGGACACATTACGTCGAAAGAAACTTAAACCGTCTGGACTGAAGTCCTGCTCAGTGATGGAAAATCCACATTTAAAAAAAATGCACAGAAATAACTGTTGGTAGTAGCACTGTTCTGTGCACTTTCCGAGGAACTGTATTACCCATGGGGGTTTCAAGCCATAAACATCATCTCAGTGCAGCAGCAATTTGAGACATGACAGAATTAAGACCGGTTACTCTGAGTAAGGCCGGGTTTTTGTAACATGGTATTTAGAGTTTTAGTTGAAGTTCAAATCTGCTTGTTTAATTCAGTACTTTACAAGTGAAATATCTAAAGCCAATGAGAGATGATGATGAGATCTGTAAAGCCAATGAGAGATGATGATGAGATCTGTAAAGCCAATGAGAGATGATGATGAGATCTGTAAAGCCAATGAGAGGGACACATTGGGGCAGCTGATTGCAATGACGAGCAACAATAAATGCTCTTACCCTTGAGTGTTGGTTAGCAAATCACTGTTGATAGATCAACCAAGGGTTCTCTAGATTTCTCTCTTAAAAGTAGGCTGAACGCCGCGGTAGCTCAATGATTTATTTCATTGATGTTATAAAGCTGTATTTCCAGTTATCAGGGGAGAGAGACCCGGTTCATTGATAGCGCCCTCAGCCACAATACTTTTATTGAGTGCTTGATAAGTCTTTACTTTCAAATCTTGTAGCGTTCACGTTTGAGATCATCTTGCTATGGATGATTTCATAATTTGAATTTGCTGTAGTGGGATTCTCTCTAAAGTCTACTTGTGACAGATTAACCACCTTAATCACTAAACGGATTAAATGTGAGTTATTGTTCTGCATACATCAAATAAGTGACTCTTATCTGGTCAAATTTATAAGGGCTCAGGAGAAAGTAGAACCATGTCAACAGTGCCACCTAGTGGTCGTATGTGGACCATCACAATGATGGTTTAAGGTTTAGATTGTGGGGGCTCTACGCTGTGATCTAAGATCACACTGAATAATGAGATAAAATACATGTTTTAATGAAGATATTTCTAAATATTGTTTAAATTAGTGTAAATTGTTTACACAAACAAGGATATTTAAAACTTTCCACTTCTTGCTCTTTTATGGACTGAACATTAAACTCCTACATCAGTTTGATAAAGCTTCTCTTCTTCTTTCTAATGTATGGTTTTTCATTAACCTCAAAAAAGATTGTGCAATGATTCTGTCTGTATCGTAATTACTGTCATCTGCTGTTCACTGACCAGTGCTTTTGTGGGAAGAAAAAGCCTTTAGGCAGTAATTGTACTTTCAAGTTAGACAATTATTTGCTTTTCTAATTTATGAAGTACAAAATCCAATTTGTCTGTTTTTATCTGAACATTTTGTGACGCATGCAGACATTACTGAACAACAATGTAGTGTTGTTGTTGAGTTCAGTCTATGAACATCTCATATTGTTTGCACATTTAAATTCCCAGCATCCAGCAGGCCATTACACAACTTATTGATCTCAGTGGATGGTAGGTGGATGCAATACAGGCGGGTGCCAGATAAATGGATGATGTTTTCTCTATAATACACAAAATAAAACCTAAATACAAGCACAAAACAAGTCTTTATTAGTTTAAAATCTTCTTCGTCTTCGTCCTTTGGCTGCTCCCTTTCGGGAGCGGATCACCTGTTTCCATCCATTGGTCGGTACCTTACTAGCTAACTGTAACAGTGACTGCATTTGTTAACCCGGGCCCTAACCGATCTGGTTTGGGAACCAGTTTTGTGGTCCGTACATGGATTTGGCTTAGGTTTTACATTGGATGCCCTTCCGGACGCAACCTTCCCCATTAATCCGGGCTTAGGACTGGCACTAAAAGAACTCTTGCTTGTGACCCGTTTGTGGCTGGGTTCTCATTAGTCTTAACGCACTGACGGATTAATCAAACAATTTAGCATCCACTCTATGAAAATTTCTTATACATCAACTAATAATCCATAAACAACAAAAATATGTGCTGAAACTTGGATGAACATTTAATACAACCATAACCATTAAGAAATATAATACACAATAAAGACAAATTAGAACAACTTACGAGTCCAAACTTTGGTTTAAACTCACACATAATGGTTCACCTGGTTCTCAGTTTATCTATTGGGAGGAGGCGAGGTCAAAGGGGAGAGATTATATAAACTTTGGCCGTGTCCAATATGGTCGGTTGTGGTTGACGGGGATTCTACACGTGTGGTTCTTAACAACTACCTTCAGCAGAGGAAAGGGAAAACACTTCTCAAGAACTCAAATCAGCTTAGTCCTGGTAGGACATTTTATAAGACGTAAACCTAAGAAAAACACATTACATTACATTCCTCCAGTAGCCTTCAGCAAAGAGGGTGGACTGTTGAACTTTGACATGAACCACTTAAAGAGATCCTTAGATGCTGCCCTGCTGCGGTTTGTGTCTTTAATTAGCTCCTCCATCTTGTGGTCCCACCAGTGGCTAGAGTGTTTGTACAGATGTCTGGTTATTAGCACTCCTCCACGGCTCCTCACAGCACCTCTACCTTGAACAGACTGGGACTGTGTTTACATGCACACCAGTATCCTGGTTATGAGGATAATCCAGGCTTTGATCATAGTGGGAATGTGTTGTTAACCTGGACCACAGAGAAATATGGTTATTAATAATAACTACTAGTAACAGGTTATTGGTTACTGCAACATTTTTGTATGGAGGCATCTGTGATGTGTCAAATGCTGCAATTTAATCTGACATTTTAGGTTTAACAAAGAGCCTAACTTTGACTTTTTGCCACAGAAAAAGAAACCCTTTCGGTTATTAGTGGGCGTAGTACTGTTAAACACCAAACTAACAATGTAAATATGTCTTATTCACCATCTTACAAACAGTAGGACAGGTTTCAGACAATATTCAACGACTTCGACCGCTGTCAGTCAGTCAACACTTATGCAAATGAGTGATATGTAGATCCCCTCCCTGACAGGGTGGGGCTCATCTAACCAAAATCTCCCCAAATGTTGCTTTTTTTAATCTTTTTTCTTTTGTATGCACAAATAGAGAAAATTCTGAAGGATTCACAGTCCCTCTCATTGCACTGCCAAAGACGAAACCTCACACCTCCTCTGTGTCTTTGTGTTTTAGGTAAGCTGTCTCTGGAGGAGTTCATCAAAGGAGCGAAGAGCGACCCCTCCATCGTTCGTCTGCTGCAGTGTGACCCCAGCAGTGCAGGACAGTTCTAAACCTGAGGCCTCCACACAAACGGTGAGATTCACATTCAGCTCTGAAAGCTGCCAGTCATGCAAAACGTGAGGTTTGTTAAAGGCGTGTTCATGTTTTTCTAGTTTGAGAAGGTAGGAGGCCCGAGGTTCAGCAGACTCAGGGACCGAGGTGTTTCTTTTCAAACAGTCTTGACTCCCATGCTGTGAGGCCTCCTGAGCAGGATGTGGGATGGGTCATCGGCAGTGTCACTGGTTGTGTGACTGTTGGTGACTCATTGACTGATATTGGAGACTTTGGGGGAGGAGGCCTGCTGGTTGGAGGTGTTGATGAAGCTGATGGTGCTCACATCAACAAGATTGGTCTGTTTCTGAAGACAGAGGCCATTTCAAGTTTATGTCCTACATTTAATGTGATTTGTTTTTAGTGGTGGTATTCTCCTGAATAGATCTTAAAGGCTAGCTACCAGCATGAGACATTTCACATGTGCCCTCTTCTGTCATCATGATATTTGATATTTAAGTTTACTCACCGGATTGTCGATGTTGGTGATCTGCTTTCCAAGCATGTTTCCTACGACAGAGATTTTACCATACCATGGTATCCTTTTCTGTTATTTCTAATGTTTCATCCATTCACAGACATATAATGTATAAAAACACGTGAATGTACAACCACATGCTTTTGTTTGGGGTACTGCAGGTCTTCTATGTCAATCCCAGGGGTATTTTCAGCACCCACCTGAAGCCGTCCATAGAAAGTATTGGAGTTAACTCACATTTGCAAGAAATCTGTGAGAGTATCTAATTGTCAGATTTCAATTCTTTGACCAGTCCTACATCCCATTATTAAGTTAGTACATCCAATGATGCACATATGTTCTCTAAAGCCTGATGCATAAAACCTGAGCTTTCAGAGGAAGTTAAGTCAGGTTTTGATGAGCAAGTCCATGCTAAGTCCATGCTATCAAATCCTGGATGCCAATTTGTTCTGTATTGTAAACCTTGAAGTAATGAACATGTTAGTCACACCTGTTGTCTCTACGGTGTTAATCTGACTGTTCCTCCTCACATGTCTCCTCACAGTGCTTCTGTGGGTGACTCTACACGCCCTTACCCCGCCACAAAGGAGCAGAGTGATGATGAAGAATGACGAGCTGACGACTATGAAGAGGACAGGTCTTCAAATTGCACTGAGGAGTAAGATCAGCGCAGGAGCCACATTCTCCAGTTTACCCCCTCAGCTGTTCATGAAAACACCAAACCCCAACAAGGACTGAACCTGAAGACTTTTCCAACCCCTCCTCAGGTCATGGAAGCCTCCGATCCCTCTCCTCTCCTGTAAGCGTGTCCGAGTATAGAGAAGGTCTGCAGTTAGTTTTGTATATACAGTATAAACTGGAGTATGTATCAGTGTCTTTCCTCGACTCTCTCTGCCCTCCAGTGTGACACAGAGCGCCTGTCATAATGTGTATCATAGATGGGAGTGTGTGCATGAGACAAGGAGAGAGGGGGACATAATGGCGTCAAGTATCAAGACTTACGGTAGGTGAGGCTATTTAATCTGCAGAGAGCACTTGTGAAGCTTGCCCTTCACTCAGAGCGAGTATTGCTTTCTTCTTTTCTACTGTGAGAATATGTACATGTGTTTGTGTACTTGTGCAAGTTTGATAGGCTTCCTTTCATATTTTGTGATGGGCAAAATTGACATGAGCATGTCGGGTAATGCCGGTATGCACTCCTGCCCTGATAAGTAGTTGAATTGTCATGTCTCCCTGATGTAATGTCAATTACATCAGGGATCTTTTATCTGTTCCGCTGTTTTTCACAGCGCTCTAGCGAAAGGACAGTAGAAAAGTTGTCTTTTAAGTATTTGAGTACAATGTAGATATATTCTTGTGCACCTAATTTTTAAATCAAATTCTGATTGTCCAGATTATCATCACATGAGTAGTTAAATAATAATGAGAGAAAATGTTTATTTTCGCTGTTTCGGGATGTCAAGCATGCAATCGGCTCCTGTTTTGACTTTTACTCTGTGAGGACGACTCGCTTCTTCCCCTTCATTATTCGATGTTTATTAAATGCCGCATGTTGAAGCAGTCAGTTGGTGACAGGGATGCTGAAACTAAATAACACATGTGCATGTGACTTATTCGCATGTTTGTGTTTTCATGTATGTTTAAGGATATTAGCGGCTAATTGGCCAGTCTCCCATCAGACTCTGTGCACGCCTCTGTGTTAGTATTGTCATGTGCTACCAGTAGTCAGAGTTATTTATGACCTATGGACTGCCAAAGCTGACACACATAATGGTTCATATGAATAACTTGATGGGGAAAACAAAATGAAGGTCTCCCTAGATCACCAACACTTAACAATGCCGATTAGTGGGCAGGCTGGGTATCCATAGCTTTCTTTGTTTCGTTTGTTTCATCTTTAACAGAGCGTGGTATCTTCTGTTTTCGTTTCTACTTCATATTGAACTGTGTTTCATCTTCTGACAAATGTTAACATTATACAATGTCAACCTGAATAAACACAAAATACCAGTTTTGAATGATAATGTGAAAAAGTATTTTACCCCCCATAGAAATAAAAAAATTTAAAACTGCATCATCAACTGGTTGCAGCTGGACTGGAAACACTAAGACTGACCAGAACCATCCCTATTCAATCATCACTTAAATAGACTTTTTTTTAAATAAATAGGTTTTAGAGTGATCACGTAAAAGTCTAGACCTAAACACCATTTGGATCCTGTGGTGAAACCCGGACAGAGCACCTCATGCTCACAAAACCTCCATTGTGGCTGTGCAAATGCACTTCTATTAAGATGAGTGGATTGTCAACGCAGTGACATCAGAGACTTATCTCCACCTATCAGAAGTTTTTGATTCCAGTTGCTGCTGCTGAAACAAGAAACCTTAAATATTAATGCAGGGGGGTGAATACTTTTTCAACTGATGATTAAGGTATTGGAATATTTTGGCCTTATTTAATAAAATGATCACTAAAAACTTTTATTTTGTGTTTCTCAGGTTTGTTTTATGTTAAATTTAGTTAAAGATCTGACACCGTTGAGTATCCAAGAGACAAATGTAGTTTACAGTTGACAGTATTACTTATGGTGTTCTTATGGTCAACCCACCAGGTGCCACTGAATTCAAGCAGAAGGATTCAGGGCTTTATTATTTCCTTAATCAGAGAAAAGAGAAAAGAAAATCCTCATGAATTCAAATACAGCTTTTCCACTGAATGAGACGGCTCCTCTCCATTTCCTTTTGTTACTTTTCTCTACTTCATTTTCCACTGTGAGGAGTGTCCGTCATCGAGCGAGGTTCTTTAGCTGTTGTCATAGCAACGCTGTATGCCCCTCACCTTTCCCACAGTTCTGAAACAAAACCAGGGAGAAGCTGCAGCTATTATTCTCTGTTACAAACATACACCGTAGAGCTAGTGCTGTTATTCCCCTGTGTCAGTCACTATGACCCCAACTCTCTGCTGCACACTTAGACTCTGTCACACAACCACACACTCACTACATACACACACTTAAGCGGGGAGATTGGAGTGCTCATTTATGAAACACTTGTTGACATTGGCCAGGAAAATCTGCCTCTAAAGAAGCAGAAACCGTAAAGGAAAGATAAAAAAGATGATCTGCCTAGAAATGTAATGGGATCTTGTCTGAAACCAAACTTCCACCCAGTATCCTCCACTCTGCTTATCTAGATTATCGTAATCCTGCTGACAGGCAGGCAGACAAGCAACAAGCAAAAATCTGTGAAAAGATAACCTTTTTTTTGTCGAGATATTAAATGTGATAGGAGTGTTGTTTTTTTGTTATTATTGAAAAATAAAATCGCCACTGATGGTAGCTTTTTAAAAATACTAGGTTTTATGCGGGACCTCCTATGAGTGACACAAGAGTTTCACAGTTCACGTCGTATGACGTGATTCAACAAGGTTCTGCAATCAAACGACATTAAGAAAACCATTCCCACAAAAATAATTGAAAATGCTGGAACGTATTTCCTCTGGACAGACAATGAGGTGGGCTGTCACTCATATTTGTTAAGAACAGACTTAATAGTCGTTCATTATTTTTGTTGATGGTGTCACGGGATCACTGTTTTACAATAACAGAATAAACAGGAGCGTTTTTCTGAAGATTGCGGACTGGAACCCGGTTTCAAAAATTGTCAGATGAAATAGCTTTTGTCAAGAGCAAAATGCTCAGCTGCAACAAAATGTTACCGTTTTTAGAGCTGATTGGCCCAAAAGCTTTGGTGGAACCTCCTCACCTGAGTTTATGCCAAAATAGAATCTCCAGATACCGTTCATAATGGAAACAGAGAAGAGAGAGGAGCTGTACCCTTCAGTATAAAAGACCAGAACTAGTTTGCCCCCCCCCCCGAATGTAACTGAGCCCTCCCCAGGGCCCAGCCAAACCGTTTTATTTACTCCTTTGGTTCTCATCACAAAAGCTTTGTGTTTGAATTAACTCCTGTTCTTTGTGAAGCAAAAAAGAAATGCAGCAAAACAACCCGCCTACTGCAGATATCACCATCACCACATGTTGCTTTTATTGTATTTTTATATGTTTGTTTTTTATGCTGAGTCATGTGTAACATTTCTGTTAAAATAGCATCTTGTGGTCAAGTGCCAAATAAAAACAAAAACTATTGTATACATTTCTACGAATTAAATTGACAGTTTATCGTGTGTAAGCATTAAGCTGATGTCTCTTTAATTGCATCTTACCAAGGACACAACATATGGATTTTTTAGTAACTGATAAACACCTGCTTCTCATAGCCGGTAGCAAAAATGAACAGATAAATTCACATTTCACTGTTTTTAACTCCCAAACACCAAAATGGATACTAAACATGCTTGCTTCCCTGAACCAGGCAGACATATTAACAGGGTTTAAACCGGATTAAACATTTTTTCATCTGAATTTTAGGCGATCAAGGCCTGAACTTAGGTTTCATGACTCCCTTTCCGATGAGTATTAAAAAATGATCACGGAGGAAAACATTAAGTAAGGCTTTAGCAACCTGTGCACCACTTCAGTCTCAGCAAGGAGACATAAATTTCACAAAGAAGAGTGTTCGGCTCATGGATTTACCAAAACACGGTACTGGTATGAAAGGAACTAAAAGTCTGCCTGATTATTTAAAAATAAACACTTTAATGACTCACTGGGTCTCAATGAAACAAATATTCTTTATATACGTTGCATAAGAACAGTCCAGGAATGTGTCTCATTGGTGTGTTTGGAACCCATGTGCCTGTGTGACTGTAAACATCGTCAGGACCCGCTCCTGATGAGACGGTGGAACTGTCCTGGGGGGGATCTACCCCCAGACCTGGATCAGGGCATCCATGAGCTCCTGGACAGTCTGGGTGCTACTAAGTGGCATCTGATGCATAAATTACAACATGATGAATAACATCCCAGAGGTTCTCAGTTGGCCCCTTTCGCCAAATTCTGGCTCATGCAGAAATTGTTGGCCCTCTATAGAGTAAAGGCTACGGTCCAGACCTGCTCTTTTTGGGCAGTGCCTTGAGATGACATTTGCCGTGAATTGACTCTTTATAAATAAAATTGATCCCATTTGATTAGATTTTTTTATTTAGAATTAGGTTAGCTGAGAACGAGAACCGATCAATGGCTTCAATGCCTTTGTCTTCCAAGAACTGCCTACACACTCTGGTCCCATGTGGCCCTTCATCGTCCTGCACCAGGAGGAACCCAGAGTCCACTGCACTAGTGTGAGTTCTGACAGTGGTCTGAGGAGTTCATGCTACCAGCAGACACAAGGACGCTTTCAAAATGTGAAACTAGAAAAAAATCCGTCAGGAGGGATCAGGAGAGAGAAATTATCTGTAGCCACCACCTGCAGAACCTGAACTTTTTCGGGGGGGTTGTCTGGCTGTTGCTTCTCGTGCAAACCTGTTGTTTGGTTGAGCCGAAACAGGCGAGCAAATTTTTAATGAGCGCTGCAGAAGGTTGTTTTTTGTTTGTTTGTTTGTTTTATTTATTTATTTATAAAAAGGGACAGTGCATATTCATGAACAAATACATGTAAATATGGAAGATTATAACCAGAGCTAATTTCCATCTTCAGTCCCTTGGCAGGCCAATGCAAACCAAATAAAACAACACAACACAACAATAACAAATAGCAGCAGAAGGACATTAAAGTGCCCAATAATAAGAGAAAATGTTAGAAAACAAATGTTGATCTCAGCCCAGAGAGATCAACTCTGGTCTGAGATCAGGGCCGGTGGGCCCACAATGCCCACCGGCTTGTGGGCATTGTGAAGTACACAATGCCCACAAGCCGGTGCCATTGCACGTCGTCCGGCCCCACAGAATTTTAAAGTGCTAAGTGAAACACACGATGCTCTATTGCACTCGTTCAGCCCACACAGACGTGTGTGTGGTAATAATATTGCATACATATTGCACCCTTGTTTGCGTACAAGGGATAAACCCATGTAAGCAGGATTGTGAAATTAATATACATATGCATATACAGCACATACAAACATACATACACCTACATACGTATTATACATATACATACATATATATATGATATATATACGTATATATCTACTTATACATACACACAGACACACGTCTTTTCAGAAATAAGTTTTCTTCTGCGTGAATAAACGTAGAATAATAATTCTGCTTGATTATATATTTTTTTTAAATTCAAAGGAAATGAGTACATAATCTAACTAAATATGTTGATTAAAAATTTTAAGAAGTGGGTTTTTCTTCAAAGGCATTCCCAATTTCGTTTGTTCCCTTTAAAGCGCTATGAGTGTAACTCTTAAGAGCCATTAAAGCCATGATAGAAAGACGAAGGACAGGAGAGCGAGTTTATCCTCTGCTCCTTTCTGTGTTTCTTGAATAACTAATTTTTCATTTAAATGCTTCCATCATGCTTTTAAATGAGTCTTTTCTTTCTATGCCTGTCACGTCCTTTGTGCACAAACACATTACTGTGTACACAAACGTTCAAGTAACAGGGACTCTGGTATTCCTTAATTTCCAGCATACATTTCTTCACCAGTGTGAACGGGAAGTAGGTCTTAAATTTAATTGCTTAAGATGTAATATTTCAATATCAACTTTTTTTTCCGTGGAATTTTGATTTTAAGGTGACTGAAAATCGATCATCTTCAGGATGTGTAATTTGTTTGCTAATGTTTTGGATTATGCCAAGGAGGTCCGTCATATCCTGAAGGTTCTGATAAAAGAGAAGTTTATAACTGGTAGTTTCTGGCTAAGTTCAAATATTCCATATCTCTAATAGATTGATCGTTTTAAAGCAAGATGTTTTCCCTCCTCTCTGAGCCTTTTTGAATCAAGTGCGGCAAAGTGTAATCGTGTGATTTTCCTCTGACGCCTCCTACTTCAGTGTTTATCAGCACATCACAAAACCATCTTCAACCTGAAACCTTTGTAGTGGCCCTACTATCAGTAGTTAAACTGAATTTCAATGTCAAAATCCTTTTTTTCCAAGAAGAAACATGTAATTTCTATAAATCCAAAGTGCAGTATCTGCAAAATTGCTCAGAGACAATGCTCACTGTGTTTTTTATTCAAATAAATATTTCTGGGAAACCTAGTTGTATTGAATTTTGGCACAAATTCCCTTTACTACTCTTTGCCTTTGTAGGGCAGAGTCGTCATTCATCCAAAGCTTGGTGAATGACGACTCCTTGTGAACCTTGTGTCTGAGGTTTATGTTCTCAGAGCGTCTTTCAGAGCGATGAGAGACTGAAATTAATCAGGAGAGACCAGGAGAGTATAATTATTGTTATTGCTGATGGTACTGCATCAGTGTAATCATAAATTTTATCCCAGAGACAAAATGTGTAGATAGACGTAGAACAGAAATGTGGACAGAATAACATCCTTTTTAAATAAACCATATTTGCACTTTCCGGCAATATAATAGTTATGTAATCTTCTTAAACGGAAACTGCACAACTAAATACTAATCTCCCGTTCTTTTGAACCATTGACTCAGCCACAAGGAGTGCAAACAATAGAAAATAACATCTATGTGCATGCACTTCATAATTAATTATGATCCCAGTAGTGCTGCATATTGTTTTAAAGTCAATGACAATCATATTTTTAAGTTCTGGATTTGTAGCTGTGTTTTGTTACTATTCGGTTAGTAAATTGATAATTTATTCAGTCATTTCTGCTGCAAATATACATATACATTATTCATGACCCATCACACCTTAGGTTTATTGGCAAACAAACGTTTTATTAGCCGTTTACAATAACCCAGTCACAAAAGAAAAATTTAAACAGCTCAATACAACAGAACCCAGAGAAGGGTTTTCTCAAATATAACATACAATACTACTTTCACCAACTTCTGCAGCCTCCAAACGATTCCATCTGTTAACAACAATCATCTCTAGAGCTCAATGGAGACTGATCAGCTGCTATGACCTGCTACAAATGTGATGCATAACCAGACATCAGCTTCTGGCAGCGTTCCTGAGAAACCTTAGCCGATTCCTCAATGGTAAAAACCTCCAGTTCTGTCATTTTCCTGGGGTTAAGTGCAGAACCACCTTGTGTTTATGGGATTCAAGTAGTGGGGACTACTTGAGAATGTTCCAGGGCTTTCCCGGAAACCAAGCCTTGGTGGACTTCAAGGTCTGCCAGGAATCGTTGTCCTTTGGATGTCCATGTGTCCTCTCACGCATGGCAAGACTTCTCCTCTAAGATATCCGGATTCTTGATGAAATCCATATTACCCTCTGCGGGCTTCTAGCACCCAAGGACAAAAAGTGGCCTCAGCATCGGCGAACCTCAGCCATGCCTCGCTGTACTTTATTCCTCCTCCAGACGTACTACTTTCACCAACTGATCCAAACGTCCAAAAAGTTCAAGATTGGTTTCATCGCTCCACCACAGTGCAGCGACCACCACACGGCATTGAGTCGTTATGTAAGACCAGACCTTAACAGACCAAACTTTGGGACTCTGCTGCTAGAATAAATTATGGAACAATGGTTTAATATCTGATTTGCAAAATGTGTGTCGTGAAGAAATCCGTTCAAAAGGCTGAATAACTTAGATACTGCAGTGGAAGTACTAACATAAAAAAAAACTGTTCTAGTTTGATTCCATTTTGTTAATGATAATATACAACCGTTTGAAGTATTGCGTCATTCTGACAGCTCAGACAACACAAGTGCTAAATCATACCTCATAAACTAATATTATCTCATTAAACTGAAAACAATCTGTAGTGAAGTTTGTTTTGCTGTTTCGGGAAAACTTTTCATGATCCTGTTTCCATGGAAACAATCGAAGTCAAGCCCATTTTGTGAAGAGGATTTGTCTCGATGAGATTTTAGCAAAAAAAAAAAAAAATTCTCCAAACTTTATGTGCACATCTTGATTGTACAATAGAGGTGACTACAGATGTTTATGGAGTTTCATTTAGAAATTTTAACTTTCTATTAGCTATACAACACTCGCAATTAGCGGGGACATCTTCAATAAACCTCATCCATCACAGGGAAACCTGAGTACTTCATTCTTGGGGATCATTAATTCCAACTTAGAAAGATATTTACAAGGATGTCTCAAAATTTTACAAACATACTTTTCCTCTTACATCTGCAGATGGACTGTTCGAAGCAAATTCCCAGAGACAAGTACCTAGATATAAAACTACATTTATTGACATTGACATGAAACATTACACATTTGAAGGATACAGAGGGTGAATGCGAGGTAAAGACAGCAAAGTCACACAAGGATTGTATGAATGGACTGAGTAATGTCATAAATACTAAGGAAGGCAGTCTCTCAGTGAGAAGAAAACAAACACATGCACAGACCAAAAGAGTTTGCCTCCAGGAGATGTGTTCATTTATCACCAGAATGTAATCACTAACATTTAGAACACAATAAAAACATGACAACATGTAAAACTCACTATATACATATACCAAATAATAACCCTTTTCCTTGAACTGTTGAGGGTCAGAAAATTTACATCGACCTGCATTAAATTGAATGCATTTTAAACATCTGATCAAGTCATTTAAAAACTCCCACCATGAGAGGGAACCGGAAGCACAAAGCAAACCCCACCAATCATCGTGTGAGACTGCTGAATGCTGCCCCCCATTTCTTCCTGTGAGGCGTATCTCCCCGTTGTTGCTCCAAGTAAGAACATAGCCAATCACGCAGCGGCTGTAGGTGTACGTGAATAAGCTGTTGCAATATAATCTTCCTCAAGAACACTTTTTGGCACCATCATCTAACGCTCCAAACAACACTCACACTTACTAAACACGGTATGGCTGAAAGCTTCACCCACCAGAGATGATCTCTGTCAGTCCGTGACGATGGGAACGCCGCTGTGGCCGACAACATCAGATCTCTGACAGCGTGACACGCCATAAGTCCGCTGAGCTCTCCATCGCCAGAATGAAGGTGTCCTCATTGGAGAAGTGCTCGATGATGTTGTCATCCATGTTCACCAGGAGCCTGCAGAAGACCAAAGATTATCCCGTTTAAAGATCATTCGCCATCACTCAGAAACACAACACTCAGGTGTTAGCACACCTCTAGCTAACATACGTCCATCTGTTAGCTAGAGGTGTGCGACATTAACAAAAATGATATCTTCATCTTTTCTGGGACTTTGATGATATCGACAGTTGATATTTAGCTCCCTTCTAATTGTGTTTGTAAAATTCTGATTATTGCACACTCTTGTCAGTAGGATAGTATTTTTGACATCAATGGAAACAACATGTTTAAGGTAAATTTGTAATCATCTTTCTGAGGAAGTGTTCGGTTATGGACCAGGTCTGCTTTGACATCCATGGGGATCTTGGGGATTGTGATGTCTGATTTTTTTCTTTTAAATCAGGTATTTTTTGCTGAAGTTTGAGTAGTGGGCGCCCGATGGATAATTGCACCTGGGAAATGAAGGATCGCCCGTATCGCCTGACCCCACTGAAGTGATACTGCAGAACAAATTGCTGAAAAAGTAAACCCTAGCACTGATAGAAAGGTGTATAAAAACACAATACATCGCAGAACAGGGAAAACTACCGAATAGATGGTTATAATAATACGGCTTATCAGCAAATATACCCGTCATGATAAACAGCCCGCCTCCATTTGCTGGCCTGCAAGTTAATTATAAATATTAAACCGATCCGTAGTATATAAAATATCATACCCCTTTCTTACATAAGACCCAACACAACTGTAAACACGTTTGGGCTCGGGTAGAACTGGAAAACCTAATCCCAGAATTCCTAAAGGTTCCAGCCTTAGTTGTTTTTCAGCTGTCAGACTCACCCTTTTTTGCTTTTTTGGTAAACTTTGGCCATCTTGTCAACAGGTACTGCATACTTGTCGGAGATCTGTGAACACAGTGGAGAACATCTTGAACAGTGAGGGCCTAAATATAAGAATACATTATATAATTATATATATATATATATATAATACTCACTGCCTCCATTAATGCTTTGAGAGTCGGGGCGTGCAGCATTAAGGCGTCAAACACGTCATCACACTCCTTTCTCACGTACAGCAGGACTGACGTTCATGGAAAAGACGTAGGATGAAATTCATTTAATTCAAATAATGAGATTCAAAATTAAGGTGTGAGGAGAGATGAGCCAAACCTTTCCGCTCCGGTTCCACTCTGGCCTTCTTGGGCTTCGGGGTATGGGCATCTATCTTAGCAGTGCATGACAGCCTTTTCACTACAACACTCCTGACACCACACACAAACAAACATCCCATCATCATCATCATCTATATTTATAGGAAACTCAACTGGCTCGCTGCCTTGACTCTCAGTTCCCTAATGTTTCCCAGGTTAAAAAATAATAGGCTGACTTACAATATTTTAATAGAGCTGAAATACTCCCGTTTACCAGCACATTGCTGAATCACCATAAGGGATTCAGCTGACCTTTCACTTTTCTCCGTTTTGTACCGATCTATATAAATCGAGGCCATCGTTGATAGATATCTCAACTTATCCATATACCCGTTAAAAATCCCTCTTTTTTGATCTACCATTTACACAGCCTGTTAAATGCACATCCATGAAACCATGAAGAAGTAGCTGGGGGTCTGAGTTACTCCACCGTCATGGCAGCAGTGGAAGAAGTAATTGAAGCTAATCAAAATGTATAAATCAGACCGTATAAATGCGAGGCGGAAGGACTGGATGTGGGTTGGACATTTTGATGATGTACTATGTGTTCAGCTCATCTGGTAGGATTTAGAAGCAAATGATGCAACAGGGAAGATAAGTGATTTCAACATGTTACACATCACACGTTAAACTGTTGTTATTGCTGCTTACACATTACGCCTCTTTTACTCACAGAACCTTGGCTCGCTATTCAAAATGAGACACCAGTGTTGAGAGGTTTCACTGTTATATTGTTCAGTGTAAACAAACAAAGTCATCTTTTTTGCGGCACCGTTGCACAATTACTGTGTAAAAACGGCCGGTAGTGTAGTTGACTTGTTTTTTTCAAATCATCTTAAAATGGAAGCCTTGCATCGACTGGATCTTTTAGCACTTTGAGATTTGATCCAAATGTAAAGTGCATTATAAATTAAATGTATTATTATTATTATTATTATTATTATTATCTGGCCAAATGTCTTCCATTCAGGGACCGCTAGCTTAGATAAAACCGCAAGTCTGGGCATAAAAGTACTCACCGGTTTCTGTGGAACTCCTTCGTGTTGAAAGTAAACACCTGCAAATGTTAAAGAAAAAATCAACATGATTCCAACAGCAGGGGTCACTTCGTGTGTGTGTCAGAAAGACGGGGGTCAGGCGGGGTCAACTCACCTGTCCTGCTCTCTGCAGGTTTCCAAAGTGCACATCAGGAATGAAGAGGACCGGCTGGGAGTCCAGGTCCATCATGGTTTTGAGCAGCGTGTTATCAGTCCTCTTACTAGGGGAATTTGTTCCTGATTGAGAAACAGCATAAACTCTGTATAAACCCCTCCAGGTCCAGCAGGTTTCTGCTTTTTCATTCAATGTAATTGTTTCCAGGTGCTTTGTCATTTTTGCCAGTTGATTTTAAATCAAGCTACAAATAAAATTTCGGTTACTACATTCAGTTTAAAGTGATAAATAATATGAATGCATTCATTTATATAACGTGTGTACCTTTTATCCTCTTCCTGAACTGCTTCTTATCCTCATCACGGAGCTTCCTCTCAGCACCCTAAAAGACATAGAAGCGGTTGGATGCACAGAAAAGACTGAAGAAGCTCAAGGTTAACAACACTCAGTTTTTTTTTATCTAATCTCAGTGATCCAACCATCGTTGAGCAGACATTTTCACCTTGTCGCAGAAGACCTTGATCTGCGTGAAGGCTCTGTGGATGGGTCTGCTGCTGCAGCTGTTGTAGCTGTAGGTGTCGATCTGGATTATCAGAGGCATCCCCTTCACGCCCTTCTGTGAGGAGAAGTCTGTGCTCAGACAGTTCACTGAAATAAACACCTGGGAATCGAAAAGAAGAGGGAAACTGGTCAACATCTTTAGAGATTGTAGGCCAGATTAAACAATTCAAGAAAATACAAATTCTGATTTGAAAAATTGTCTCCTCACATTGATCACCTCCTGAACATGATATGAACTAAGCAGGAAGTGAGCAGAGATGTCTAGAAGTAATGGATTACCATTTGGAACAGTTGATGTTTACGGTTATCATATAATCTAGACATACTTCTCTATGTGTGAATAATAATAATAGTGAATTATTATGTTATTAAAAGGTATATATTAAATACAAACAGAATTATATATTAAAAGTATATAAGACATAATAATTAGTGAAACTATAGCACAGAATTTAGTTATTAAAATACATTAAAATGCGGTTTTCCTTCAAAATCATGGTCGACTGATGGATCTATTGATAGTTATTGATGATTGACCAAGTCTTTTTCCAATCAACAATAAAATGATCCTACTCTGTCATCCCCGACAGCAAGGGTTTATCTTAGAAGTAGGACTTCTAAATCAAATGCCAAGTAATTTTTCCGAAAAACAGCATTTGTCTTTTTTTTTTTTTAAAAAGCTCCCTCTGAGTAAAATATGGCATATTGGAGTAAAATACAGAGAACTGAGACTTTTATAAAAGGACCTAAAACTTTCTTATTTAGCCGAATCTATAACTTTTTATAGGCAACTTTTTAGATTATTAATATATTTTTGTTTTTTTATCTGTTTTTAACCTTGTAGCACTTTGAGACTTGATCCAAATGTAAAGTGCATTATAAATAAAATGTACTATTATTAAAATATTATATATGCAACCGGGATCCCCTCAATTCCATTCACCAACTCTGGACTAAATTAGACTAACTTTTTGGAAGCTATGTTGAGAAAACAATGGGAAGTGTTGCGTCAGGAAGGGCACCCAGCGTCAAACCGATGCCAAATCATTATGTGGAATACAAAGCTGATTTCCAAACAGGATCAGCTGGAGCTCGGGTTAACAAATGCAATAACCGGTACCTTTAGCCAGCCAGGTACTGAGTGAATGTGCTCGGGTACTGTCCACCACCACTCTGTCCTTATCTTCATCAAAGTTTAGCAGTTTCTCAAGATCTTTTTTAGGACATTTCAAGCCTTCCTGGTGGCCGCTGATGGTCGCAGGGTCTTAAAGCGGCCCCTTAGTTGGCCTACATATCGGCCTGGCTCTGGTTTTAAGGTGGTTCAAGGTGGTTCTCTGATAGAGTCCAGAGTGAGATTACATTCTAGGGAAAAAGATCTGGTTGGATTAAAAAAAATGTCTTAAATATAATATAATATAATAAAATATTAAAGACCTTATAAATAAAACCTCAACATATTTTAGACTATTTAAGGCCTAAAATTAAGATGATCAAGTTTTTTAAGAACTGGCAGAAACCCTGTCTTACTAAAAAAGGTAGTTTCATTCAGCTCCATTCATAAACGATGTAGTGACGAATCACAGCATTATTTCATAGACGACACGCAGACATGCTTTGTTCCATCACCGCTCCTCAAAATGTGAGGTTTTTGCGAGAACAGACTTGTGATTGGTTTAGTAGAAGCTCTGTTTCGAGACACAGCCTCTACAAATCGCTCCAAAAATCACAAAAATACTGTAGCAGAGCTGTTAAATCATTTAAAAGCCTAAACTACCTCACCCGCATCACCGTAGAGTCCTATAACTAATTTAATCCAAGTACACATGGCGGGATTGATTCCAATTATTATTGATGGTTGGGAGCCTAACCATCTCGAACAACAAACTTGATGAATTTTCCAGTTAAACAGGACCGACAGCCTACGGTCGGAGTAACGGTAGAGATTTTTCCCAGACGTTTTCCCACTATGCGTCAACAGCATCGTGTCGGAACATGTAAAGGTGAGGGCTGATTCCTTGGAAGGCCCAAAGCACCGATGAGCCTCCTACACACCCGTTCAGAACCAAGACATTTAAATGTCTCCAGAAGCTGTGGTTGCTGTGTGTGTGGAGGAGGTTGGTTGTGTTATGATGTACGTGAGCAGTCAAACATCTTCCTCAGAGGAGGTGTGCAAGGGTGTGAGTAAGTGGCTCTACACACAGCAGAAACAGATCCAGGGCACAAACTCCTCTTCCAGCGTCTGTCCCGCAGCAGCAAGGGGGAGGAGTTTGGACACATAACCTTAAGGTGTGTTTGTTTGTGAGTGTGTGAGTGTGTTTGTTCTTCACTTCTATGGAAGTGAATAACACTTGGATCATCTGGACCGTTTACATGGGATCTGTAGAAACTTCCTGTCTAGTATTTGAATTAGTGATTTCTTTGTGCCATGTTACTTGATGGCGTTCATGTTTTTGACTAAGTGATGTCAAGTAAAAGTAGTCGTACTAATGCTAGTGATGTCTTTGAACATAGAATGTGTCAATGTATGAACCTGGACTGTTTTAACTGTACTAACTTGGACTGTTTCATTGTATGAACCTGGACTGTTTTAACTGTATTAACTTGGACTGTTTCATTTTATGAACCTGGACACATTGATTGTATGAACCTGGACTATTTTAACTGTACTAACTTGGACTGTTCCAGTTTTATTGGTAAAGGTACAAATGTTTATAAAAACTGTGCTTATAGAGACCCTCTACCTCCTACCAGATTTCACCAGCACATATTCAGGGTTCTGCACACACTGGGGTGGACAGTAACTAAGTACGTTTACTCAATTCCTATAAGTGACAATAAATTAGAAGCACTCTACTCCACTACATTTAAATGACTGCTACACGTACTTCACAGATTACAATTTTTGATACTGTTCCTGTCCGGTTAACATCAGCTCCAAATGCCCTGGATTGAGAGAAATGATATTGATTGAAAGTGATCCGTAGCTCAGGTGACCCATCTGGCAATTGCCCACCTTGCAAAATTGTTCGTCTGTCTTTAAGAGCAAGTGTTTGGGAATTGACCCCAGTACAGTACCTAAGATCAGCGCCTCTTCACCTTCGCTGAATCAGTTTGAATTTACATTAGGTGGGTTTACATGGGACACTTTTCTCCTATCCGAATTAAACCTTTCTGAATTGTAATGTTGGTCGCCTGTTTCCATGACCTGTGATCTTCACATGTCATGACCATCACTGACCCGGTGTTTAAAAACACCGGGTCAGTGATGGAGATGATGGAGTCATTTACACATGACGGAGAGTCATCGTGTCGCCAAATGATGTTTTGGCAACATCAAACGTCAATGTTTTGATGTCGGCAAATTTAAAAATGCATCTGGGCACGAGCAAATACAACTCAGAGAGCTTTCCGAAAGTGTTTACGTCAGCTATTGGTAGGGCTTTCCGTAAGGATTTAGACTAGCCCCTTGCAAAGGAATGAAATTTCAATAGGAAAGGGACTTTTCTTTCTGAGATTGGTGTTTACATGTAGCATTTTTTTTTTTTACAAATAGGCGTCTTTTCCGAATCTATTCAGAATTAGGTTGACCATGTTAACCCAGCTATTGTCTCCCAAATGTTCTTAATTGGCACCCCTTTACATAAATTTGCCTTTATTTGTGTTCTGTAGTTGGGATATGTATATGTTCACTTCTCTTTTGGTTTTAAGCCGAACAGATAATATTTACACACAAATTAAAAGCAACTCTCACAATAAGACTTTTATAGATTTAAGCTGAATGGGAGTTACAATGTCTTGAATCCAAAAACACCCTGTGGAGAGGTAGGCAAATGCTGGGCGTGGGATTGCTCATGTTTACGCCTTTTGTTGCAATGTGTCTTTAGCCAACTGCCTTTACAAAGCTGTAATCGGAGCCTGCTTTTATATGATATTCTGCCTCGTGCCCAGTGTGTCTGTAATCCAACATCCAGAAACAACAAAAGGTTAGAGATGATCCCTCTGCAATTGAGGACAAAGGTTGGAGTGTTGGGGGTTGGAGGGGCATGAACAAATATCCCTACCAAATACTCTGAATCCTGAAGTACCCATGAACAGACCGTCTCGACAGCTGATAACTCCAAGACAAACACTGTGGCTTAGTTGAGCAATCGCTCTCACAAGTGGCTACAAGTTCGGTACAAGTTAAAAGAAAGAGAAAAATCACATAATGTGCTGTCTGAGGAAAGAAAGAGAATGTGAGCAATAGAATCAACCGGCATGAAACTCTCAGGATCCCCTGCCAAGGCTGTATTTCATGAGGGATGGCAGAGAGATATCCAAGTTGACTACCTTAGATGTTAAGTGTATATCTGAGAGAAAGTTATACTTTCCAGAAAAAAAAGTAGTCCTGAATGATTTGTACATGAAGCTTTGTGATAAAAAGTTTGAGTTATTCCCCTGAGACTCTGTTACAAAGCCCACCCATTAAGTAATAATACATCATCAAGGAGGCCATAGAGCCACGCCATTGCAGAGCCATGTTCTGCTTGATCTATGAGGCCGTTAAACACATCACTAAATGTGCAGTTTTTTTACTTTGTTGCTTTTTTCTTCCTTCTTGTGTCGGTAGACATTAATCATGTCTCGCTTCGGATTTTTTGCCGCACTGGCCACAATGATTTTAAGTATTGCTCCATTTCATTTGTATCCTTAGATTTTCATAAAACATGCACAAATACGGGCGATATTAAATCTCTGTAAAATTGATCTAAGTCTAAGGTCCATTGCCGTAGTTCAGTTATTTTCCCCACACTAACACTAACGCGTGTTTTTAAAGACGGTGGTTTTGGTTGGTTATGATCCGTCACCAGCCTCTGATTTAACGAGTTGTTGTGTGTAGACCAGCGAGGCTTTGGTACCACTCTGACTCTGAGAATCTATTCTTTGGATGTGAAAATACAAAGAAGTGGTTCATACTCTTTTCTGCTTGGCTTGCCGTTTCTCTCCACTCTGTTTTGATATTGTGAAATCACCCAAACACATTTAGCATTGATATCACACCTTGAGGATCTCCGATATTTAAGAACACATCTGACACAGCCTGACTGCAACCGTGTGAAACATTGCATTTGTGAAAACTCTCACTTGTCAATCAGTTAGATCTTCCTTAGTCTGAAACAGCAGACAGCATTTTTGTTTTGATTGACAATGCCACTTGTCAATAAAAAAGATTGACAAGTGGCATTTTTTTTTTTACCTTTGCTTCATCGTTGACATCCCAGGTGAAAGAGACAGCGTTGTAGGCAATTTCCTCCACGTTCCCAATGGTGCTGAGGCTCTCCTTGTAGTCGGCTGCATGAGAAGACCAAAGAAAACTGTTTCAGTTTGTGCTGATGATGATGAGGAGTAATCCATGTGAGGTTACCCCACCCCCAAAGAGTTCCACAATAGATACAATAGATGTGTTCATGGGTTTTGGAAAAACAGGGGTCCATTTCATTTATTTGTATCATTTTCTTTTTTTTCTCTTTACTTTGCTCTACTCATTCTTTGCTCTTTGTGAAATATAACCCCTCTCACATTCATGACTTTTTAACTATGCATCACCTTTTCTATACACTTACAGGATTTTCATCTTAATATGTCAATAAAGTGTTTTATAAAGTGGAATATTTTCATGCCATAAAATGGCAAATCTACGGAGCTCCTGAAGTCCCTTGAGAATTTTTTTCTATATCTTGTGCGCACTGTATAATTATCTTGTGTACACAAGGCAAATTCAGTATTGCAAGGGCAGGTATATTCTTTGAAAAGCACTAGTGTAGCTGCTCCCTGTTGTCTTTCAGTATGCACAGTTAATGATTCCTGCTGATGACGAGCACAAGCTGTTAGAATATGATTCTCTAACCTATTTTTTCTTTTTATGGCTTAAACACATGATTAAATTTGTTACTTAGTGTATTTTTAAGTGCTCCTATTTTGAAGGATCACAGCGGAAGTAATGTTGGCTGGCATTGTGTATGTGTTCTGACTTTATTAAATTACTGTGTTCTTAAACCAACTGTATGGCATTTCAAAGTGAAAATGAACCTTTGTAGGTCCTGGTCAGCCCATCATATGTTTAATGGTTGCTTTGTCCATCAAGAAACCCTGACAAACTATTGGTTCCCAAAATGTAGCTTCTATATTAGATCACTTGTTTGAAGTAATTCTGTCCATGGTAATCTTAATTAAATATTAATACTTATGATTTTTTTTTTCTGATTTTGAGAAACTTGAAACATGCAGGAATAACTTAAGAAGTGAGATTTTAGGGCCGTGACAAAATGCAAAACTACGTTTTCATTCATTTTGACATTCATTTTAACATGAATGTTAAAATGGGGATTCATTTTAAAATTTTGAAAAAATGCTGATGATCACTTATTATAATAAGAAATAAATAGCAGCATTGGATGGTGGCTTGCAATTTTTTGACTTACAAGCTTAGAACATGTGATTATTGCTTCTTATTGTATTGTATAGAATGTATTGCAAAAGATTTCTCAGGATCCTGCAGATAAGTTCACATGTTTGTAGTTTTTTTTTTTGTAGTTATTAAATATTTCTTGTATTTAATTATTTTGTGCAGTGAAGCAATTCTTATTGAATACTCTCAGTGTCTGCTAAATTAGGCTACCCCCTAGTTCCTGCATTAGGTTCTAGTTTTCACCAGATAGATAGAGGATAAAACCAGCAGCTGGCATCTGTGCTTCATTCCACTGAGTGTTCAACCACAGGCTGGGACCTGTTTCTTGCTGTTCACACAGGATATGGCCTCAGTCCATGCTCCCACCCATTTCTCCTCTTAACGTCTATGCAAATGCTAAGCCGTCTCTTCACAGTGCTCCTGTGGGAATGGAAGACTGACAGTTAGTCAAACTGTGTCGGGTTTCACCTCAGGACATGTGACTGGGTTCTCCTGGAGACTGCTGCGTGTTTGCTTGCCGCTGGCTCTCTTTAGGTCATGTTTTAGTGGAATTACATGTCGAGACATACTTATTATATTCCGTGTGTGTGCGTGTGTGTGTGTGTGGACCTATTCCTCATCTGTTGCACTGATAACCTTCATTGGGCAGACAGGCCCATCATCATACCAATTTCCAGGACTCTCTGTTTAGCAGTGTGCTGGCGGGAGTGCCAGTATTTCCAATTCTTCAGCTGCTCATCTCTGCACTTGTCCTCTCCGAAAACCACCATAATTACACTCTGAGGAAATCACAGAGATATACGAGATAATTTAAAATATCTGGATAATAAACAGCAGGTACAATTACATTTCTAAGTGTAGTAAGGGCTCCCAACAACGTTACAGTGAAACCTTCAAAAACTACACTCCCTCTCAATGTGCTATTTCCCCTCCCTCACCTGTACAATACTGTCCTGCTGCAGATCAGTGCCGCCCATGGTGCATTGCTCACTACTGGATGGGCTCCCATCAGGCGTCAGTCCACTCACCCGCACTGTTCCTCTGGGCTGAGGTACAGAGGATGGGAAACCAGTCTTTGACAGCATCAGAGTGTAGAACTGGCCCCTGTTCAGGTAAGCCATGGGTCCTTCTCCCATCCTCAGGGATGTGCTGGCCTCAAGGCAATACTGGAAACTGTCACTAGAAAAACAAGTACCAGCCAGCGTACATGAGGAATAAACAGAACAACCAGTAAAAGTTAAGTAAAATGTACTCTCATTGTGCAGGGGTCAAAATGGGTCAGAACAGAATCCTGGCACCTTGGATAATTAAATAAATACATTTGCATGGCAGTTTCACGATTAATAAAGTTGAGCCGGTTCAATTTTTGGCTAAATTGCTTTTTACCAAGAGTAGGGACTCTAAAACTATATGAAAACATTGTTGTATTTTTTTCATGTAAACCCTAATCCGAAAAATTACATTTTTTATATATATTGTGGAAAGTAATCTGTGGTCCTATGCCAACAAAAAAAAATTCATTCTTTGACAAGGGCAGCATTTCAAAAAAAACAATTTTTGCAAACTTTTCCATGTGATCTATTTCATATCATCTATAATTGTTAACTTAAATGGGAAACTGGTCTGAGTTTGACATTTGTTTTTAAGACTGGCAATTCAACAATTTCTAAGAGGACTGTGATGGCACTCTAAACAATTTGATTGCTTTCATTGTTAAAGGTTTTTCTCAATGAGCAACACAGAGCTCTGGTGATATTTAATATATTTATTATCAGGAAAACCTACTCAAACTTTTAAAGCAGTTAACACCAACTAAAACAGAGGGTGTATGAAAGCCTGATTTAATTCCTTTTAGCTCCATTGCCGTCCAAAAACTCAATGAAACAATCTTTTGCACTTAGGTTTTGGTTAAATTTCTGTTTCTTGACCACGAGCACGTTGTATTTGAGTTTGACTCAGTCTGACACACACAACCAGTCCAAAACATACACCCTATCATCCTCAGGTTAATATTTGTGACCAGAGATGAAAAGAGTTCCGTATAGATGAATGAGTTTAAGGATGCTACTAATTGTTATTTTCACTAGTTCAGGACTTATTCGTTAGCAGTCTGGGAATCTTTTTTTAAAAAGAAGAGGAAGTAAATCCATCCTTAGTCTAAGGTGAAATGCTCAAATTGCTTCCTTTCTCAGACAAACCTTTCAAACAACAGCTAGCTCTACGCTGGCTTCCCGCTGTTGCCCGCAAAGCAAGGTTATTTCCCCAAAAAGTCCCTAGTCCCCTGCGTCGGGCAAGCAATCCCCCTGATGAACTCATCAAATTATATGTGAAGTGAGATTTGCCCAAACTATTTATTAAAAAATAAATAAAAAAGCTCACACTAGTGAGTAAAATACAAATCATTAAGGTTAAAACACAATGTATACGAGATAACTTCATCGAGTCACCAAATATGGACTAAATCTGATTAACTTTTAGAGATAAAGCTCGCCCTACTATCGAGAAATAAAGCCCACTCTCCCAAAATCAATCCAGTTCTTCCTCACACTAAGATCTCTCGGGTATTAAGTCTGAAAACGATCCATGACATAGTATATGAATCTCGTCCTTAACAAAAAGTCCCCTTCGGAGTAAAATATGAACCATTACTTTACAAGACAGATATCCTTGTGTCAATTCATACGCAGCAATTTTGGACTCATTCGGATCAAGAGTAAGGAAGTTATATCTGAAAAACTGAGGCTTTCATAAAAAGCGCAACTAGTGTGGAAAATATGAATTATTAAATTAAAACACAAATATTCAACTGACCTTTCCCAAAATCACGCCAGTTCTTCCTGGCACTAAAGTTTATGTGGGTATAAAATTTCAGTGTATAAAATCTGAAAATGATCCATGGAATAGTTCTTTTTTATACTTACACTGCTAGGCTGCAATGGGAATCATCGGCTCCTGATTGGGGGCTTCTGTGGCACATCTATAAAATCATCATAATAAAATTATTTGTATGGCACCTTTCAAACAGAAAATATAGTCAAACACTGTTATTACATAACAAAGTAATATGCGTTAAATATTTAAAATAAAGAACAGCCATGAACAGAAAATACGACAACTAATATAGAAATACATCAAAAACAAATTAGAAGAAAAGTAAGAGAATATGATAATAAAATACAGAAATAATGCAATGCAAAACATGCAATAATCAGTAAATCTGGGTTTTATTGGCTCTGTAGAGGTGCACAGTTGGGTATCATCCGTGTAGCTGTGGTCATTTAACATTATGAAGGATGATTTTGCCTAATGGAAGTATACACAGTGTAAAAAGCAAAGGACCAAAACAGATTCCCTTGGCTACAGCAAAACGTAGATCATGTTGATCTAGACGCATGACCCTCAAGACTGACAAAGTGTGTGTCTCAGAAGGAGCAATACAGGAAACTGACAGTAATACAGAAATAATAAACTGCAGATTTGATCCTGGCTGATTGAGCAAGACCTTAAATCTCCTCTAACACCTCGCTGTTCATAACAAGTCTCACCTCTCTGTCCACGGTTTCCTCGTATGTGCTGTCTGGAGTGCTTCTTTGTTCAAATTTCAAGTATGCAGGGAGGGGCAAATCAAAGTGGCTTTGCTCGTACACCATCCTCATCTGCTCTCTGGGTTCTTCTGGGTAAGCGGCTCCAGAACATGAAACTCCAATGGGCGTCAGGCCCTCGGACTTGACCACAGCGGTCTCACCCCCACCTTTACCATCTTCTCCCCTGGTGTCTCCTGCAAGGGAGATAGCTCCATACCTTGATCCCTGATGTTCTACAGCTGTGATGCTGTTCAGGGAGAGGTTGACAGGCATGGATCCGAGAGCCTGAAGATGTTGATCTAGAACCTCCAAGCCTCCACAATTATCAGACCCAAATGTGGAGGAGGCTGTGGCTTTCACGGTGCTGGTGACATGCCTCCTCTCTCTGGGAACCTGACAGGTTTAACACAAAAACTATTAACAAAGTATGACACAAATCAGACATGTGAATATATATTCTATTATTATTTCCACGTCATGAGGGCACATTACTATTACGTTAACTTCTTCTGGGTTACTCAGACCACTTTGCCGTGATTTAATTGCACAGTTTTGATAGCATGTATGCAATTAATATCTCAAAAAATTGCAGCGTGATCAGCTTCTGTTATCCATGTTTGTAACTATTTGCAAAATGTTTGTTTTTATGTTTTTTTTTTGTTTTTTTTAAAAGGCAAAAGCAATTTAATAAACAATGGAAATAGCTATACGAGATGAATGTATAATGCGTGAACGTGGTAATTCTTCATGCAAAAAATGCAATACTAGTACTAATACTATGTACTGACACACGTCTTCCACCAAAAGTAACCTGGTACTAGTTTAGTGCTGATGCTATTGCCAGTGCTTAGCTTTTCAACTTGCGCAGCTTCTAAGAACCTGTCAGCTTTTCCATTGGCAAGGAGCCAAGTCAGAGCCACGCCATTACATTACCGTATAGTGTAATCAGTTCTTGGCTCTAGACAGCAAAGAGTATATGCTCCTCTTGCACCAGTTTGGAGAGCCAGAAGCTGGTGCTTAGGCTGTCGAACAGCAAAGAACTGGTGCTAAGTCAGGCCCGTGCTCCGTACTAGCCCTGGAACCAGCTCGGTGGAAAAGAGGGACTATAACTGTTTTTTATGTGTAAGGGTGGAGGAAAGTGTTTTTTTTTTTGGTCCTGTCTTTGTATTGAAGCACTGATAAATCTACAGTTGTTGTGTTTGCTGTATTTTTTGTCAACAAGTGCAGTGCTGTGAAAAAGAATTTCCCCTCAGGGACAATAAAAGTCAAAGTTTAAGGGGTAACGGTCCGGGTTCACACAGTGAAACAGTCCAGGTTCACACTGTGAAACAGTCCAGGTTCACACAATGAAACAGTCCAGGTTCACACAATGAAACAGTCCAGGTTCACAGAGGGAAACAGTCCAGGTTCACAGAGGGAAACAGTCCAGGTTCACAGAGGGAAACAGTCCAGGTTCACGTAGGGAAACAGTCCAGGTTCACGTATGGAAACAGTCCAGGTTCACGTAGGGAAACAGTCCAGGTTCACGTAGGGAAACAGTCCAGGTTCACGTAGGGAAACAGTCCAGGTTCAGGTAGGGAAACAGTCCAGGTTCACGTAGGGAAACAGTCCAGGTTCACGTAGGGAAACAGTACAAAGTTCACACAGTGAAACAGTCCGGGTTCACACAGGGAAACGGGCGAGGTTCACAGAGTGGAACAGTCCAGGTTCACAGAGTGAAACAGTGTCAGAGTGAAACAGTCCAGGTTCACAGAGTGAAACAGTCCAGGTTCACAGAGTGAAACAGTCCAGGTTCACAGAGTGAAACAGTCCAGGTTCACAGAGTGAAACAGTCCAGGTTCACAGGGTGAAACAGTCCAGGTTCACAGGGTGAAACAGTCCAGGTTCACAGGGTGAAACAGTC